>OZ025249.1:22862149-23043192 GCA_964019135.1 Arenicola marina
CGGTGTCACACAGGTAATGAAGTCTTCTAATAAACAACATGGCGCCCATCGCGTCTCCCGGTGTCACACAGGTAATGAAGTCTTCTAATAAACAACATGGCGCCCATCGCGTCTCCCGGTGTCACACAGATAATGACGTCTTCTAATAAACAAAATGGCGCCCATCGCGTCTCCCGGTGTCACACAGGTAATGAAGTCTTCTAATAAACAACATGGCGCCCATCGCGTCTCCCGGTGTCACACAGGTAATGACATCTTCTAATAAACAACATAGCGCCCATCGCGTCTCCCGGTGTCACACAGGTAATGGAGTCTTCTAATAAACAACATGGCGCCCATCGCGTCTCCCGGTGTCACACAGATAATGACGTCTTCTAATAAACAACATGGCGCCCATCGCGTCTCCCGGTGTCACACAGGTAATGGAGTCTTCTAATAAACAACATGGCGCCCATCGCGTCTCCCGGTGTCACACAGATAATGACGTCTTCTAATAAACAACATGGCGTCCATCGTGTCCCCCCGGTGTCACACATGTAATGAAGTCTTCTAATAAACCACATGGCGTCCATCGCGTCTCCCGGTGTCACACATGTAATGAAGTCTTCTAATAAACCACATGGCGTCCATCGCGTCTCCCGGTGTCACACATGTAATGAAGTCTTCTAATAAACCACATGGCGTCCATCGTGTCCCCCCGGTGTCACACAGGTAATGAAGTCTTCTAATAAACAACATGGCGCCCATCGGGTCTCCCGGTGTCACACAGGTAATGAGGTCTACTGATAACCCAAATGGCGCCCATCGCGTCCCCCGGTGTCACACAGGTAATGAGGTATAGGGCTATACAGTCCTCGCGATCGGGCCGCGAGACTTCAATTTTGGGGACAAACAAACACACGTGCTCCATGTTGAACTAGAGGCAGTTATAAGTCAATTTCTTTCCAGATTTATTCTAAAGACTATGAGTACCATTTCACTAAACATGGCTATGGATGATAGACGTCAAAATATTTGGAGGCGATGGAGCGCAGAACTTTGGGAATATACAAGGAAAAATCCGTCTTCACAACACTCGAAAGCTAAAAATAGCGTTCTAAATTTAGCCCTGCACCCGGGCTTTCGCGAGTTCTCCAAACTGCGAGTGACGTCACAGAGTTTCACGTGCCTCCGCGGTAACAAAAATGGCGAGAGCAAGTGATCGACTTAACCATTCCGCTGTCAAAATGTGCAGCGCATGGAGTAACAACACACGGACGCGTCATTAAACCCCATGGTAAAGGTAAATTAAGACCAGTAGGATGTTTTCGTATCAGTTTTAGATCACGAAAAGACAAAGTTCTTCATTCTTTGTAAGTTTTCTGTTTGAAGCGTTGCGATAACGTTGTCACTCGGGGAGAATCTATGTGACGTCATAATGTCTCGTTTTCGTAGGAAATGCAACAAAACGTTGGTTTCTCAGCCGTGTTGTCCCGTCGTAACAAATATTAGTCATTGTGTTGGCGCAAATGAATGAAAAATATGTCGTCTATCCGTTTTGGGCAGCTATATTTCTTAAATATTCTTAATTATATCGCCAGGCCTTCCGCAATGGACCCACCCCTCGGCGTCTGGCTCTTGCGCAGGCAGTCTGGTCCCCAGTCTCACTCTTTGCGTAACATACACGTCACCCCTACGTCACAGATAGTCAAGATACCAATGTGCGCAGAGATTCTAAAATCGTTCCGAACACGTGCTTCGTTTGTTTGTCCCCAAAATGAGTAAACCGGAAGTCTAGGCGAACGAGACTTTATAGCCCTATTCTAATAACCAATATGGCGTCCATCGCGTCCCCCGATGTCACACAGGTAATGATGTCCCCTAATAAACAACATGGCGCCCATCGGGTCTCCCGGCGTCACCCACGTAATGATATTAACACATGTACTAAACCCACTGGCGGGGAGCATGCACTGTCATCGCCCACTGGACTGCATCACGTGCATCGACCAAAACTGTGACAAAAAACAACAACAAAACAAACCAGAGAGGCGAAGATGTCGCGCTATTTGTACAGCTTCGATTCTGCTACCCATGCAATGTTATGTAATGTGCGTATCCAGGGTGGGTAAAACCGTCATGAAAGAATATTCACTCCTTTGTGGCACGTTCAGGGGCGGAAACAAATATACCAGGCAAGCAACGCATCATCGACATACACATAACACAGATGCCCAGAAACATCTCCTCAGCCAACGCTTCTTTTTTAATGTATCTTGGAATTGAAATATAACATGATGATAAAACAATGTGATTTGTTTCATCTTTTCATCTCATGATCTTTCCTGATATTCCCTGTGTCTTTTTTGTCGATGAGCGGTTGCCATAATAGAGGGCTGGGCCCCGCGGTCACAAGGCCTATGCAATGGAGAACCTTCACGGAGACCTATGCTTAAAGCATCGCCTGGCAAGGCCCGACATACTACATAGCAAATCACTTTGAGGCTGTGACCGAGACTGTCAGGTCAGAGCACCTTGCTTTCACGAGGCAGCCGGAAGTTACCATAGAGGGAACGCCGACAGTAGAGGTCACACAGGAGGAAGGGGCGGAGGGGGTGGGGGGGGGGGGTGCGGGGGGGGGGGGGACTGAGCCATGAATATGTAGGGCCGTCCAGCCTTTGTCGCTCTGCTATACGTCTGCCCTAGCGGTCGGTGCGTGGTTCGAATCCTGCGTTTGTAGATGCATATGTCGGCGCAAGATATAGGTTCCATGTCATTTTTTTTGCAAAGAGTGAGGGGTTATACTCCCGGAGACATGGCTCCTCTGTATCCATAGGACCTACAGAGGTTAAAGCGTTAAAGTTAAACCAACCAACAAACTTCATTATCATGGACGTGTGCCTGCAATGCCACCTTCAAACATGATGGAATCTGACGGTACAACGCTTCGCTATGTGATTTGTATAGAGGCAAAGGACGTCCGAAAATGCCGTTAATTAGGCGCAGTATACGCAATAAGACATCACCACAAGTGGTAGCGTTGGGTGACAATGTGTGAACTAGGGACAATCCACTTCGGGCTTCATGGTAACCCCCCCCTCCCTCCCCCCTCCAACCCCCCGCCCCCCACCCCGTCCGTCTCGTCCCTGGTCAGACACGATCGATCCCGCGTCCATATTTCATCTTCCGGAAAGGGTTCTCCTCGTTCTGGAAGAGATAAATCGTTTAGACCCTATATGATGCATTGTCGTCCTGCCCGGTTTGTCTATCATTGAATATGTCATCAACGGAAGAGGATTTCGAGTGAAATAAAAACTATGTGGAATTTGTCATTAAATTCCGAAGTATGACAGTTCCGGTCGGAACCCGGGTCGACGGGATAAGAGCCGTGTCAGCAAAATGTGGTAGAGCATGCTATATTGTTCCCGGCCCATCTATTATGTCCTAATAGACAAAGCACTTCGGAAAGTCCAAAAATATGAATCCCCCAAAGTGTTGTGCCCCATGGACTCACAGACACTGGTCGGCTCAACGGGAACAATGTCTAACCATATCTAGTGTTCATGTGGCCTCAGTGGGTGGTCTATCAACCCCACCAGACGGGTGGTCTACCAACTCCACCCGAGGGGTGGTCTATCAACCCCACCGGAGAGGTGGTCTATCAACCTTACCAGAGGGTGGTCTATCAACCACACCAGAGGGTGGTCTATCAGCCCCACCAGAGGGTGGTCTACCAACCCCACCCGAGGGGTGGTCTACCAACCCCACCAGAGGGTGGTCTACCAACCCCAGCAGAGGGTGATCTATCAACCCCACCAGAGGAGTGGTCTATCAGCCCCACCAGAGGGTGGTCTACCAACCCCACCCGAGGGATAGTCTACCAACCCCACCAGAGGGGTGGTCTATCAACCCCACCAGTGGGTCGACTATCGACCCCACCAGAAGGTGGTCTATCAACCCCACCAGAAGGTGGTCTATCAACCCCACCAGAGGGTGGTCTATCAACCCCACCAGAGGGGTGGTCTATCAACCCCGACACAGGGTGGTCTATCAGCCCCACCAGAGGGTGGTCTATCTACCTCACCAGAGGGGTGATCTATCAACCCCACCAGAAGGTAGTCTATCAACCCCACAAGAGGAGTGGTTTATCAACCCTACCAGAAGGTGGTCTATCAACCCCACCAGAGGAGTGGTCTATCAACCCCACCAGAGGGTGATCTATCAACCCCACCAGAAGGTGGTCTATCAACCCCGCCAGAGGGTGGTCTATCAACCCCACCAGAGGGGTGATCTATCAACCCCACCAGAGGCTGGTCTATCAACCCCACCAGAAGGTGGTCTATCAACCCCGCCACAGGGTGGTCTGTCAACCCCGCCAGAGGGTGGTCTGTCAACCCCGACAGATGAGGTGGTCTAAGTCCATATGCCCGCGTTGCTACCCAACATTAAGGTGAAGGGGAGGGGTGGGAGGGAAGGGTGCAAGGAGCCTTGGTGCCCAGAGACCTCTGCCACCTCAATCACGTGACAGAGAAGGGCGGGTGATGGAGGGGGGAGGGACGGGAGGGTGGGGGGGGGGAGCAGAGGCAGGGTGATAATAATACTTCCACATCCCACCCTTTCATAGTCACCTCACCATTCACTCCACCCCTAGTCCACCCACCACTCGCCCCACTCACCCCACTCACTCACACGTTACCCACCCCCGCACCCCAGTCACCCCAATCACACACACGCTACCCACTCCCGCACCCCACTCGCCCAACTCAACCACACGCTACCCACCACGCATCCCATTCCGCTTGAAGCGACACGACAGCCCAGCGTCATAAATATCGGTTCCTCCTTTTTACAACAGCGCCGGCTCTGGCAAGAGAAAAATGTCGCATTGTGTTCCCGGCAGAGGGCGTGAAGGAGCCTTGTCGTGACGAAACAGACAAAGCGTCTGCCGACGGGTGGCTGTTACAGAGGCTGTAGCAGATCACTCGCAATCCTCCCTGCTGGGTTTTTTTCACCCCCGTCGTTGTGAAAGGCCAGCCGTGGATTGTCCTTTCAGACTCGTTCTGACACTTCTCGCTCGGCTTTATGAAGGTCGACGCATCACTTGTCAAGCCTCCTCCGCCGTGGCTAACTAATGACCGAAATCACTGTTTGCTTATGCCGGGACTTTTTTTTTCCTTTCCAGTCCTTTAATGACAGTCATTTGTTTCATGTGGGAAGGATGACAATCGAGAGCGCCAGCTTCGAACTGGCAGACGGCAGACTTTGCTCGCCTCCAACAAACACGCCACAAGGATCCTCGTCATTGTTCTAGTATATTTAGTCGTGTAATTAAGCTCCATATATTGCAGCTAACAATGGTATTGTTAACAAGCACATATTAGATACTTTTGCATATATTGGACGTATCTGTCACAATTAGGGATCCGTATTGTGGCTAAGTATGCAGACCATGCTCGAGAGAAGGACATACAAATCTAGCAGCAGAACAACAGGAGAGATGTCTGGGGGAAACCATTCTTTCAGCTTAAAGTACTGCTATGACGTCATTCTATTGTCTAAACTGTACATTATTTTTCACGAATGTACTGTTTTAGCGAGCTGATCAATTGCGATTGACTCAAGGAGACCAAACAATTTTTCTGTTGAACAATCGTCCTTCTGTTACGAAATCGACCATCGCAGTCAATGCCAATCATGAGCAATAAGTGAGCTTGTCTGAAATAGGTCACAACCACAATGGATGATGAACTGGAAACTTGACGTCCGGCGGAAAGCCCCAGCAAAACAGATACAAATTTCTCATCAAAACAAGCATAGATCAGAAAATCCACTTTAAAAACTGAATTTGAGATCATATGTAATTCATATGTAAAATACATACCGACATTTCCTTATATCCTATAATCACACTAGAAATCATTTCGTGAATCCCACGAAACTCGTTTGCAAAGCGTATCCTATCCATCAACAACGCACTGGGTGTGACTTGTGCCAAACACCATGGCAACATCGCTGCGTATCATATCCTTTCAGTATCCAATAATGTGAACCATTGTATCCTATTCCACATTTAAATGACCATTATCGTCTGTATAAGGACACATAATCCATGCGAAGTAGCCTACGCGCCTTGATGCGAAACAAGACTTCATTCTTGCAACCTGAAGATGAACTGAACTGACTTGTGGCTGCAGCGTCCGACGTTCTTCCATGTCAGGGCGAACCACTGTTTCAACTTAGCTCACGCATGACTCAAGTTTACCATTGCTACAACAATACATTTCATGGATTCTCAGACATACTATGAACCGACTTCAGTCAGCTATTTTATTGGTTTCGGAAGCGAGAGATGCAATGTACATCTTATTCACGCTACATGGACCAGGTGAGGCTCACCGTCCGTACTTTAAGTCAGAGAATACCCGTGTAACAGTTCATTCTTGAAAAGATATGTACTCGGCTTGCGCCTCGTACATTCTTTTTCAAGAATGTACTGTTACATGGGCATTCTCCTTACCATAGCTCATGTATTACTCACGCCTACCATTTAGTACAATACTGCATTTCGCGGGCTCTTACATAGATGATGGACAACGGCAATATGTTGGCACGGCTCACGTCACGAAGCCGGCAAAATATTTCTAGTGACATCACAGTGTTGTTTTATATATGTTCGCGCATAATTTCAAAGTTGTAATGTGCACGATATGCATTATCTTTATCCAAAAGGATGGGATTGTTGGTATTTATATCCTGTTGATCCAGGTTAGGAATCTTAAACGTTTGGTGACAGTTGAGGGTGAACCAGCGACTTCTTGTTCTGCCGTCGATTTATTGACCTCTCCACCACGATGCTTTCCCTCAATTGGATGACGTCACACTTCATTCGGATTTTAAGACACGATATATTAAAGAACTTACAACGTCTTTAAGCGCGTAGTACACTACAGTGATCTTTCAGTGGTGACGCGATTCTAATTGCGAAGAAATGCCGTTGGCAATTCACTGCTAATGCCACCTTTACAACTGGCGCAGTAAACATGGCCTATGTGACCGTGACCTTTAAAAAAGATATTCTTTTGATTATCTTGACCTTACTTTAGGATGACCGATTTCTTACTAAGAGTTGCGGGTTGAGGCACCTGCAAAGGCGACCCACCCGAAATATGACCAATTGAAATTCAACACCACGGCCTTAAGCCCATCAGTCTCATTTTAGTGTGAGCCCTGTTTCTTGTCGCGGCCTGACGAGTGAGTACTAGTCTTGTATTCCAGTACAATGTCCAATTTACATAAAATCAATTCCCTGGTGCTGTTCGCATTAATAAACGTCCCTTTAACTTGACCGATAGCGGAAAAGATCACGCTTGGCAACAGTGTTCATCGATTGAATGTAGATTGGTATTTTAGTGTCCGCCTACTGTCAAAGCGCTTAAAAATACCTTGAGTGATGGACATGCATTAGACAGTGTCTTATGCGCGCAGCAATAGCTGCTTGCAACCATGTGCCAAAGGCGACACCGTGTACGTCCTCTGTCTGCCTACAGCGACATCGTGAAGTCCTCTGTCTGCCTACAGCGACATCGTGTAGTCCTCTTTTTGTCCACAGCAACATCGTGTACGTCCTCTGCCTAGAGCGACATCGTGTACGTCATTTGTCAACATCGACCTTGTGTACGTCCTCTGTCCACAGCAACATCGTGTACGTCCTATGTCTGCCTACAGCGACATCGTGTAGGTCCTCTGTCTGCCTAAAACAACATGGTGTACGTCCTCTGTCTGCCTACAGCGACATCGTGTGCGTCCCCTTTTTATCCACAGCAACATCATGTACGTCCTCTGTCTGCCTACAGCGACATCGTGTGCGTCCCCTTTTTATCCACAGCAACATCGTGTACGTCCTCTGTCTACCTATAGCAACATCGTGTACGTCCTCTGTCTGCCTACAACGACATCGTGTACGTCCTCGGTCTGCCTACAGCGACATCGTGTACGTCCTCTGTCTGCCTACAGCGACATCGTGTACGTCCTCTGTCTGCCTACAACATCGTGTACGTCCTCTGTCTGCCTACAGCGACATCGTGTACGTCCTCTGTCTGCCTACAGCGACACCGTGTACGTCCTCTGTCTGTCTACAGCGACATCGTGTACGTCCTCTGTCTGCCTACAGCGACATCGTGTACGTCCTCTGTCTGCCTACAGCGACATCGTACGTCCCCTGTCTGCCTACAGCGACACCGTGTACGTCCTCTGTCTGCCCACAGCGACATCGTGTACGTCCTCTGTCTGCCTACAGCGACACCGTGTACGTTCTCTGCCTAGAGCGACATCGTGTACGCCCTCTGTCTGTCTACAGTGACATCGTGTACGTCCTCTGTCTGCCTACAGCGACATCGTGTACGTCCTCTGTCTGCCTACAGCGACATCGTGTACGTCCTCTGTCTGTCTACAACATCGTGTACGTCCTCTGTCTGCCTACAGCGACATCGTACGTCCTCTGTCTGTCTACAGCGACACCTTGTACGTCCTCTGTCTGCCTACAGTGACACCGTGTACGTCCTCTGTCTGCCTACAGCGACATCGTGTACGTCATCTGTCTGCCTACAGCGACATCGTGTACGTCCTCTGTCTGTCTACAGCGACATCGTGTACGTCCTCTGTCTGCCTACAGCGACACCGTGTACGTCCTCTGTCTATCTACAGCGACACCGTGTACGTCATATGTCTGCCTACAGCGACATTGTGTACGTCCTCTGTCTGTCTACAGCGACACCGTGTACGTCCTCTGTCCGCCTACAGTGGCACCGTGTACGTCCTCTGTCTGCCTACAGCGACATCGTGTACGTCCTATGTCTGTCTACAGCGACATCGTGTACGTCCTCTGTCTGCCTACAGCGACATCGTGTACGTCCTCTGTCTGTCTACAACATCGTGTACGTCCTCTGTCTGCCTACAGCGACATCGTACGTCCTCTGTCTGTCTACAGCGACACCTTGTACGTCCTCTGTCTGCCTACAGTGACACCGTGTACGTCCTCTGTCTGCCTACAGCGACATCGTGTACGTCATCTGTCTGCCTACAGCGACATCGTGTACGTCCTCTGTCTGTCTACAGCGACATCGTGTACGTCCTCTGTCTGCCTACAGCGACACCGTGTACGTCCTCTGTCTATCTACAGCGACACCGTGTACGTCATATGTCTGCCTACAGCGACATTGTGTACGTCCTCTGTCTGTCTACAGCGACACCGTGTACGTCCTCTGTCCGCCTACAGTGGCACCGTGTACGTCCTCTGTCTGCCTACAGCGACATCGTGTACGTCCTATGTCTGTCTACAGCGACATCGTGTACGTCCTCTGTCTGCCTACAGCGCCACCGCGTACGTCCTCTGTCTGCCTACAGCGACATTGTGTACGTCCTCTGTCTGTCTACAGCGACACCGTGTACGTCCTCTGTCTGCCTACAGTGACACCGTGTACGTCCTCTGTCTGCCTACAGCGACATCGTGTACGTCCTCTGTCTGTCTACAGCGACACCGTGTACATTCTCTGTCTGCCTACAGCGACACCGTGTACGTCCTCTGTCTGCCTACAGCGACATCGTGTACGTCCTCTGTCTGCCTACAACATCGTGTACGTCCTCTGTCTGCCTACAGCGACATCGTGTACGTCCTCTGTCTGCCTACAGCGACATCGTGTACGTCCTCTCTCTGTCTACAGCGACATCGTGTACGTCCTCTGTCTGCCTACAGCGACATCGTGTACGTCCTCTGTCTGCCTACAGCGACATCGTGTACGCCCTCTGTCTGTCTACAGTGACATCGTGTACGTCCTCTGTCTGCCTACAGCGACATCGTGTACGTCCTCTGTCTGCCTACAGCGACATCGTGTACGTCCTCTGTCTGCCCACAACATCGTGTGCGTCCTCTGTCTGCCTACAGCGACATCGTACGTCCTCTGTCTACAGCGACACCTTGTACGTCCTCTGTCTGCCTACAGTGACACCGTGTACGTCCTCTGTCTGCCTACAGCGACATCGTGTACGTCCTCTGTCTGTCTACAGCGACACCGTGTACGTCCTCTGTCCGCCTACAGCGACACCGTGTACGCCATCTGTCTGCCTACAGCGACATCGTGTACGTCCTCTGTCTGCCTACATCGACACCGTGTACGTCCTCTGTCTGTCTACAGCGACATCGTGTACGTTCTCTGTCTGCCTACACTGACACCGTGTACGTCCTCTGTCTGCCTACAGCGACATCGTGTACGTTCTCTGTCTGCCTACACTGACACCGTGTACGTCCTCTGTCTGCCTACAGCGACATCGTGTACGTCCTCTGTCTGCCTACAGCAACATCGTGTATGTCCTCTGTCTGCCTACAGCGACATCGTGTGCGTCCTCTGTCTGTCTACAGCGACACCGTGTACGTCCTCTGTCTGCCTACAGCGACGCCGTGTACGTCCTCTGTCTGCCTACAGCGACACCGTGTACATCCTCTGCCTACAGCGACATCGTGTACGACCTCTGTCTGCCTACAGCGACATCGTGTACGTCCTCTGTCTGTCTACAGCAATGAAGAGGAACGCGCTCCACCTGGTTTATTTCGGCCATACTCCATGCACTCCCCCCCCCACCCCCGCCGCCTCGCCACACAATGTAACCCACTTCATATGGTTCTAGAGAGCCAGGACCTTCCTTTCCTTCCCGAAGGCCTTGGCGGGTATCAGCGCCCATAGATTCATCCGCCCATTTCGCAATCTTCCAGCTACGTGTTGCTGGTTGGATTACGCAGAAATACAGTCACTTCCGCGTTAAAAGTATTTGTCGCCAAATGCCGCGGAGGGTTTTCTGTGGAGACATCAAACACTTGGGCCACGCTCGGGGCACGTGGGCCCGATGTGGAAATCCACTTGGGGGCAGCGCCGTCTGCTTCCTGTCTACAGCCAATATAATAATATAACGTAGAGGGCGCTCATGGTTGCAGAAAGTAGCTTGTTAAATGTTTTTATTCTGTTTTGTGCCAATAACGGACAGGAACTATATTGCCTCCTATATTTGCCCTTGTCTCTAATTAATTCGTGTGCATCATGTGTATATGTCATATCGCCAAATAAATTAAATTGTTTAACTGGATCAACAGTGATTTGTGTTCAGTGTACACAGCAATTTATTTATAAAAATAAATGGCGGATCCACGGTGGTGATACAAGCAACAGGAGGACGCCATGAAGGACCAGCCGACACACGCGGCCTGTCGAAAGAAACGGATGAACGAGTGAGGGAAATGAGGGTCGGTGTTTGGGGGGAGGTGGGGAGGGGGGGGGCTGCCAAGGGATTGTGTCAACTTCAGTAACTTCTGCAATGTTTTAAGCATTGTTACCAATATATTATAGTTTTCTTAGACCAATGATGTTTCGCGTTGATTCAAGGCCGGGTAAGAATACATGTAGGACACACTTGTCTTAGCTATTTGCTTGCGGAATACCGAGAGATATATCGTAACACTGGCGTCATCTCGTCGCGCGAGACTTCGCACCTACGCGACATCACGACTGCGTCCTCGACATTGACCCCTGGAGCTACGTCCTGGCTAACAGAGCGATCATGGCACGCAAGGAGCGTCTTACATACAAAGCACCCCCCCCACCCCCGCCCACCCACCGCAGTGACTGGCGGACACAATGGGGCGTCTTTCCTCCTCACCCTCTGGTACAACCCTCCCCCCACCCACCCACCGCAGTGACTGGCGGACACAATGGGGCGTCTTTCCTCCTCACCCTCTGGTACAACCCTCCCCCCACCCACCCACGGCAGTGACTGGCGGACACAATGGGGCCCACTCTCTGGCCTCTGCCTGCCGCGTCCCCCCCCCCCCCCCAACCCACCCCCCAGACTAATCGCCCTTCCGTGGCGTGGAGCCAGACTACAGGGCCTCAGGCACTGGGACTAGTCGCGTAGTTATTCCCTCCGCATCACGGGATAGGTTGGGCCACGTGCCGAGACCCCGATGACACTTGGGGCACGGACACTACGGTGGGCGAGTTTCTGCGGTACGTTCGCTAGGGGGCGGGGCGCCTCCTGGCGGCCGGCAACCGGAGTCTATCTCACGCTCTCTACTTTGGCCACTTGCGGAGCAATGAGAGTCGACTTCCGGGAGGAGAGGCGCTCCGGTATGTCGGTCAGCAGTGCGGCACGACCGGGTCAGGCTGAACAGTGGTAACACGACCGGGTCAAGCTGATGAGAGTGTTAAGAGGACCGGTTCAGGTTGATCAGTGTTAACACGATCGGGTAAGGCTGAAAAAAGGTGTTAAAAGGACCGGTTCAGGCTGATCAGTGTTAACACGATCGGGTCAAGCTGATGAGAGTGTTAAGAGGACCGGTTCAGGTTGATCAGTGTTAACACGATCGGGTAAGGCTGAAAAAAGGTGTTAAAAGGACCGGTTCAGGCTGATCAGTGTTAACACGATCGGGTCAAGCTGATGAAAGTGTTAAGAGGACCGGTTCAGGTTGATCAGTGTTAACACGATCGGGTAAGGCTGAAAAAAGGTGTTAAAAGGACCGGTTCAGGCTGATCAGTGTTAACACGATCGGGTCAAGCTGATGAGAGTGTTAAGAGGACCGGTTCAGGTTGATCAGTGTTAACACGATCGGGTAAGGCTGAAAAAAGGTGTTAAAAGGACCGGTTCAGGCTGATCAGTGTTAACACGATCGGGTCAAGCTGATGAGAGTGTTAAGAGGACCGGTTCAGGCTGATCAGTGTTAACACGATCGGGTAAGGCTGAAAAAAGGTGTTAAAAGGACCGGTTCAGGCTGATCAGTGTTAACACGATCGGGTCAAGCTGATGAGAGTGTTAAGAGGACCGGTTCAGGTTGATCAGTGTTAACACGATCGGGTAAGGCTGAAAAAAGGTGTTAAAAGGACCGGTTCAGGCTGATCAGTGTTAACACGATCGGGTCAAGCTGATGAAAGTGTTAAGAGGACCGGTTCAGGTTGATCAGTGTTAACACGATCGGGTAAGGCTGAAAAAAGGTGTTAAAAGGACCGGTTCAGGCTGATCAGTGTTAACACGATCGGGTCAAGCTGATGAGAGTGTTAAGAGGACCGGTTCAGGCTGATCAGTGTTAACACGATCGGGTAAGGCTGAAAAAAGGTGTTAAAAGGACCGGTTCAGGCTGATCAGTGTTAACACGATCGGGTCAAGCTGATGAGAGTGTTAAGAGGACCGGTTCAGGCTGATCAGTGTTAACACGATCGGGTAAGGCTGAAAAAAGGTGTTAAAAGGACCGGTTCAGGCTGATCAGTGTTAACACGATCGGGTCAAGCTGATGAAAGTGTTAAGAGGACCGGGTCAAGCTGATCAGTGTTAAGACGACCGGGTCAGGCTCATCAGAGTGTTAAGGTGGCCGGTTCAGGCTGATCAGTGTTAATACGCTCGGGTCAGGCTGATCAGTTTTAACACGATCGGGTCAGGCTGATCAGTGTTAACATGACCGGGTCAGACTGATCAGTGTCAACAGGACCGGGTCAGGCTGATCAGTATTAAGACGACCAGGTCAGGCTGATTATAGTGGTAACACGACCGGGTCAGGCTGGTCAGAGCGTTAAAACGACCGGATCAGGCTGATTATAGTGTTAACACGACCGGATCAGGCTGATCAGTGTTAAGACGACCGGATCAGGCTGATCAGAGTGTTTAGACGACCGGGTCAGGCTGATCAGAGTGTTAAGACCACCGAGTCAGGCTGATCAGAGTGTTAACACGACCGGGTCCGACTGATCAGTGTTAAGACGACCAGGTCAGGCTGATTATAGTGGTAACAAGACCGGGTCAGGCTGATCAGTGTTAAGACGACCGGATCAGGCTGATCAGAGTGTTTAGACGACCGGGTCAGGCTGATCAGAGTGTTAAGACGACCGGGTCAGGCTGATCAGAGTGTTAAAATCACCGGGTCAGGCTGATCAGTGTTAACACGACCGGGTCAGGCTGATCAGAATGTTAAGACCACCGGGTCAGGCTGATCAGAGTGTTAACACGACCGGGTTAGGCTGATCAGAGTGTTAAGACCACCGGGTCACGCTGATCAGAGTGTTAACACGACCGGGTCTTGTTAGTTGATAAACTGTGATTATTGATGTGTTGACACAACGACAGGACCTAATTGTAACCGCGGCCCAGGTCACAGTCGCCGTATTGTCCCGGGTGGGGGGGGGGGGGGGGGGCACTGTGATACGAATCTGTTGGGGAGAGCGTGGTACGAATCTGGTGGCGGGGGGGGGGGGTGTCCGCAGGTGTGCCTTGGTGCCTGAGGGAGCGGACATTTATGATGAAAAAGATACTCCTAGCGGATATTTTCCAAATTTCGACCGGTGGGGGGGGGCTCTATGCGCGACATAGAGCTCGGTCAAGGGAAAAAACTCCTTCCCAGCGGATTTTGTCCATAAAACCCCCTTTCCGAACGGATTTTGGCGTTGAAAAAGGGGGGGGGGGCTTTACCGCAGACCCCCCCCACGAAAACAGCAATGTCTGACGTACCCCCGGCGTATTGTCGAATATATGCATAGACCATTGTATTTCATTTCAATTAGTAACGTACAATGCGGCAATGTATAATGTATGCCTATGAGGTGCGGCTTTTATTTAGAACGCTATTGTTACGTTGGCGTCCAATGGATGAGCACACGCTGTGCCACAAAACATCATCGTCATGACAATGTCACTTAATCTCTATGGATGATAAATAACGCAATTGCTTATTTGAGAACGCCATTTCTGCAGACATGATTCATTATGATTTAAGTGGCATCGACGATAAAATGTCTCCATGGGCAATTATTGAGGACGAAACACAAAAACTCAATCAGAATTAACTGCTCGGCATCAACGACCCGCATGTCGGGTTCCAGTATTAGCATTGGGTGATGGTATTGTCAAATTACTGCAGATTGAGATTTGTTTTTTAGTTTTGGGTTCAGCAATCGGCTGTTGAATGATGAGTTTGCCTCGCAGTCAATGCGCTGAGGCTGCGTCCTAATGGCAGAGGCCCACAGCGTTCTCCTCCAGCCAGGTGCTTTTATAGCAGCAACAGCCTACGCCAGCTTTTAGCGTAAACCTCGTTCTGTGTATTTTTGCCATTTGTCTGTCGACGTTGACGCCATCGTGCGGGACGCTTGGAGTGCAAGAACGGTGCATAAACCTCATTTATAACCGTACACACGAATGATCTTCGATCTCACACAACCCCCCTACCCCCGCCTTCCCAACCCCCCTAACCCCCCACCGCCCCCACCCCCCCCCCACCCCCACCCCCGCATACCTATCCAATTATGCCTTGATGTAACATCGATATCAGATCGACGTCTTGGAATACAAAACAAGCGCCTCAAATATGCCTAAAATAACTGGATTAAAGGGTTCGTGTTTTAGTAAATTTTTTTGCACGCAATGGCATTTTGTTCTGAAGGCAATTCAGTGGTGTAAATAGCAAACTAAACTGGACATTCATTCCAAGTACACTAATTTCATCATTGCTATACAGTATGCATTTAAACTATACAAGGTCAACTTATAGGGTCCCATGACGATTATGACTAAGTATATATGCTGTATTAGTCACACCGAATGACAGTAATACGTCCTGCTTCAAGCTCGAGGCCAAAAGAGCATTGGTCCCGCTAGACTTCCCACGCCTGACACGCCTGAGTTCTACATTGTACGGTAAACAAATGCATCTACAATCTGTCATACTTATTTATCATAAGACAGTTCGTAGCATAACATATCGTGCGCAGCAGTGTGCATTTTCAAAATTTCGGCGGTAAATTCCCGCCATGCCAAAGCCAAGAGAATCATCATCTGGATGTGTTTACATCATAAGTTACACTTTGACTGAGAAGACAAAATGATGTTCGGTTACTTTTTGTCGACGTCGGATGGACATTGACATGCCTCGCCCTGGTCTGGAGGGAGATAGCTTCCGGTGGCGTCGGCGGGAGACTAATCGCCGCCAGGGAAGATGCCATAATTGATGTCACGTGATGTCTTTGTCGACACACCGATGACGCACGTCCGGCAGACTTGGGAGGGGGTGGGGGGGGGTCGCCCGCCAGCGGATGTGGGCCCACCACCGGTATTGTGAATCTGTGGTTAGTCTCTAGCGGGCAACAAACATTCAGGGTGGCCTAGCAATGCTACATACCGCAAACATGTAGACATATTAACCGCTGCCGAGTTGAACATTTGAAGCATAAACAGCTGCCGAGTTGAACATTTGACACGTAAACCGGTTATTCAGGACGCTTTAACCACTTTTGGTCACATCGCGTCAATGGGGGGAGGAAGGGGGAGTGGAGCCATGTCTTCGGGAGTAACCCCCTACTCTTTACGAAGAAAGACATGGGATCTTTATCCTGCGACCACACAGACATGGCCACAGCAGGGCTCGAACCATCGATCCATGCGCCGTTAGGCTCTCAGGTGACCCAAACATTCAATGCGAGCGCTCTAGCCCACTGAGCTATCGCGCAGGCCCCCCCGATGCCGAGTTGAGGATTTGAAACGTAAACCGCTGCCGAGTCGAACATTTGAAACATAAACCGATGCCGAGTTGAACATTTGGAACATAAACCGCTGCCGAGTTGAAGATTTAAAACATAAACCGCTGCCGAGTTGAAGATTTGAAACATAAACCGCTGCGATTTGAACACCGGTCATAGATATAGGAAGCCGGAGGGCCTGGCTTTCCATGAATTATTTTTCAACGCAGTTTTTGTCGATGTGACCGTCAAGATATATTTCTGTATTGTTTTTTTCACATATTTGCGGAATCTGTTTAACATGATCAGTTGTCGCTAGGTCATGCAACCACAAGAACTAAAGAGGCACACATAGAAACCTGGCGATCAAATATAAGGCGGCAATACAGTTGGACCTGGATTAAATATAACAGAAGGAAGATCTTGGTCGGTTTATAATGCTTTTGTGGCCAAACGCCGTGATATTGAACCGTTCAAAATGTATTGATTCTCGCGAAGAATCCAATCATCGTCCACATGAGAGGAAGAAGCGGTTTTTATCGCAGATGCCCACTGGGCAGAATGCGCAAAGGTCAATGCCGCAGGGACCATATTTCAGTTCTCTTATCCTCTTCTGCCGCCGTTGGCATCATGCCATGCTATCATCATAAACCACGGCGCCACCCTTTGTGGGTTGTTAAGGCAGGCCGGTTCACCCCGTGACCCCCAGTGCCCGTATGTTGGACGTCCGCACGCCCATTGCGTATACAGCGATGCTGACATAATGGTGAAGGAATTACCCAAAGTGATAGGTAAAAACAGTTTTATCAGCATATCGGCGCCATTGTGAGCTGGCTGGGACCTATGACCACGTGACTTGTCGAACCACCTCTGTCGGGCGCAGCATTGCGCATGCGCAGGACGTCGCCTGGCTCTACTGTAGCTGATAGTTGGCCCAATATCGCTTCCGGTTATGTTACGTAAGCGCTGTTATTTTTGCCAGGATATTCCTATATATATCGGTCTGTTTAGCCATTTGTAGTTTGCTGGTCGGGACTAGACGTCTTATACAGGCTGTGAACAGGTTATATTGAGTTACATTCCGAAGCTTTCCGAGAAAACAACCAGCGGTGTACTTAGTAAAGGCAGTGGCATCTGGGGCCACGTCTGTCATGGCTTGAGCTGGTTATCATCTTTCGGGGCCGGTGCCCAGCAATTTGAACGGGTTTGCCTGGTCTCCCCCCTCATCACCACAACCACCACCAACCCCGCCATCACCAAGCCGGATCGATCCTCCAACCGCTGGCTGTTTTTGGTCTGGGCCTGCCTGGCAGCTGTTGTGGCTACGAGTCTTCTTCTTCGGTTGTCCATGGAGACAGGGGGAGACGGAGCATGAAGCTGGCAGCGCCGCCACATAAGGCGGAGGGGGGAGCGTGGGGGCAGGGGTGGGGCAAGTGGGAGAGGTTGGATGGGATGGGGGTGGGGGCATGAAGCTCCAAGACTGGGTGAGACACCTTTTATTTAACTAGGGGATCGACCGAGGTGGTTCTTGTAGGTGGGGTGGGATGGACGGGCTTTGAGGGATGGATGGGGGAAAGGGAAGGGCAAGGTGAGAGGGTGGGGGGGGGGGAGGGGGGGGGGGCTCCAAGACTGGGTAAGCACCTTCTATATAAGGCACTTGACGAAGGAGGGTTTTTGGAAGGTGGTGTGGAAAGGAGGGGATTACTCACGGTGGGGTAGGGGCAGGGGGTTATCCATGTGGGGTAAAGGGTGTTACTCAAGATGGGGTGGAGGGGTGGGGTTCTGAAGGTGGGAGGGAGGGGTTATTCTTTGTAGGGAAGGGTGGATGGGGTTACTCTTTGCAGGGAAGGGAGGGAGGGGTTGCACTCTCTAGGGGAGGGAGGGGAGAGGTTACGCGGGGGGGGGGGCGGGTTAGGAGAATCAGTGACAAGCAATCCGTCCACCATTCGCCAGTGCTTGGATGGGTTGTTGGGTGGGGGAGGGGAAGTCTAGCCCCGGCCATTGAAGGCCACTGAGATACCCACAACCACATATGGAAGGCTGGAGACTGCATGCTAAGCCTCAGTGGTCAAGGGACAGATGCAGGCAGTCAAAATACTTCCAGGGTCATTTATTTTTGGACAATGAATTGATAGTTTGTTTGTCCTGTCAAAGACGTGCACCCCCCCCCCCCCCCCTCTCTAACATCGCTCACCGACGGTAGGTCCACCCCGGACTCGGCCTCGCTACTTTCTCTGCCTCCTACATATAACTACAGCTGGTTGCCTATGCTACGCGTATAAGGTGTAATTCTTCGATCTGCAGCACTTTCTCTCTGGTCGCCGTTGATTCATACAGGGCAGTGATGAGTGATAGCACATACGTGCGACTCCAGTGGTCATGCTCGGCAATGCATTAAGGAACCGCACAGGGTAGGAGATAAACAGACAACATTTTATGACCTGAAGTGGAAATAAATCTCTGGAGACAGCAACGGGGCAACGGCGTGGGTGGTGGAGGGGGCGGGGGCGTGCATTGATCACGGTATGAACCAGACAGGTCCATCCAGGCGGAGACAGGCTGTCAGCTGCTATCAGGCACTGTGGCTGTCTACGGGCTGCGCCATGCTGGTTCCCTGCCCCTTCCAATAACCTGGGATCCACACTCCACAGGACCTGCCCCCCTCACTCATCCTAGGACCGGCCCACCTCACCCACCCTAGGACCGGCCCACCTCACCCATCCTAGGACCGGCCCACCTCACCCAGCCTAGGACCGGCCCACCTCACCCTTGGACCGGCCCATCCCACCATAGAAATGGCCCACCCCACCCTAGGCCCGGCCCACCCCACCCTAGGACCGCCCATCCCACCCTAGGAACGGCACACCCCACCCTAGGACCAGATCACACCACTCATCCTAGGACCGGCCGACCTCACCCTAGGACTAGCTCACCCCACCCTAGGACCGGCCCACCCCACCCTAGGACCGGCCCACCCCACCCTAGGACCGGCCCACCCCACCCATCCTAGGACCGGCCGACCTCACCCTAGGACTGGCTCACCCCACCCTAGGACCAGCTCACACCACCCATCCTAGGACCGGCACACCCCACGCTAAGCCCGGCCCATCCCACCCTAGGCCCGGCCCACCCAACCCGAGGACCCGCCTATACAACCCTAGGACCGGCCCACCCCACCCTAGGACCGGCCCACCCCACCCTAGGACCGGCCCACCCCACCCTAGGACCGGCCCACCCCACCCGAGGACCGGCCCATCCCACCCTAGGAACGGCCCACCACACCCTAGGACCGGGCCACCCCACCCGAGAACCGGCCCACCCCACCCCACCCGAGGACCGGCCCACCCCGCCCTAGGACCGGCCCACCCCTCCCTAGGACCGGCCCATCTCACCCTAGGATCGACCCACCCCACCATAGGACCGGCCCATCTCACCCTAGGACCGGCCCACCCCACCCTAGGACCGGCCCACCCCACCCTAGGACCGGCCCACCTCACCCTAGGCCCGGCCTACCCAACCCGAGGACCGGCCCATCCCACCCTAGGACCGGCCCATCTCACCCTAGGACCGACCCACCCCACCATAGTTATTGGTGCCTGAGGTATTGGCTGGATGCTGGCGGCTCCTCCCCCACACCGTCTGCCGCCAGTCAATACCGACCCCCACACCACCCCACCCCGCTATCACTGGCGCCCTAATTCCGGCGGAGCCCCCCTTCGATTTTGTAAAACAACACTTGACTTTCATTATCGCGAAGGGTGGCAGACTTAGGGCCGTGTCAAATCACCGATACACTTCCAGCGACTCGTTCCAACCCCGAGTCGTACCTCGCCACGTGGAGTGGACTCGTTCCAATCCCGAGTCGTACCTCGCCACGAGGACTTGACTCGTTCCAATCCCGAGTCGTACCGCGCCACGAGGAATTGACTCGTTCCAACCCCGAGTCGTACCTCGCCACGTGGAGTGCACTCGTTCCAATCCCGAGTCGTACCTCGCCACGTGGAGTGGACTCGTTCCAATCCCGAGCCGTACCTCGCCACGAGGACGACTCGGTCCAGCCCCGAGTCGTACCCCGCCACGAGGACTTGATTCGTTCCAATCCCGAGTCGTACCTCGCCACGACGACTTGACTCGTTCCAACCCCGAGTCGTACCCCGCCACGAGGACTGGACACGTTCTAACCCCAAATCGTACCTCGCCACGTGGAGCGGACTCGTTCCAACGCCGAGTCGTACCTCATCAAGGAAAGTCATTTGATTTATCTCTCAGAGATGGTGTTGACATGTAGCATTCTTGTATGGCATAGGGCACTGAAAATATTAAATAACCAAATGAGATATTGATTCATGCATTACAGCACATACCCGTGACAATAGACCACGTTACTATTTAACGCTGCTCTGACAGCCTGAGCCCGTGACAATAGACCACGTTACTGTTTAACACACGTAGCAGGCAACGTTAGGTCAGAAGTGGAGAGGGATGGGCAAACTTCACAAGTCCGAGGTACTAATCATAGAAACCCAAATAAATCACATCCGAACTAGAACAACAATACAGGGGTTGTCTGCCTGAATATGTCTGTATCTGTCTGTATCTGCCTGTATCTGTCTGTATCTGCCTGAATCTTACTGTATCTGCCTGAATCTACCTAAATCTGCCTAAATCTGTCTGTGTCTGCTTGAATCTGTCTGTATCTGCTTGAATCTGCCTGTATCTGCCTAAATCTGCCTGTATCTGCCTGAATCTGCCTGAATATGTCTGTATCTGCCTGAATCTGCCTGTATCTGTCTGTATCTGCCTGAATGTGTCTGTATCTGCTTGAATCTGTATCTGCCTGAATCTGTATCTGCCTGAATCTGTCTGTATCTGCTTAAATCTGTCTGTATCTGCCTGAATCTGTCTGACTCGGTCTGTATCTGCCTGAATGTGTCTGTATCTGCTTGAATCTGTATCTGCCTGAATCTGTATCTGCCTGAATCTGTCTGTATCTGCTTAAATTTGTCTGTATCTGCCTGAATCTGCCTGTATCTGTCTGAATCTACCTATATCTGTCTGAATCTGCCTGAATCTGCCTGAATCTGTCTGAATCTGCCTGAATCTGCCTGTATCTGCCTGAATCTGTCTGTATCTGCCTGAATCTGTCTGCATCTGCTTGAATCTGTATCTTCCTGTATCTGCCTGAATCTGTCTGTATCTGCTTGAATCTGTCTGTATCTGCCTGAATCTGTCTGTATCTGCCTGAATCTGCATGAATCTGCCTGTATCTATCTGTATCTGCCTGTATCTGCCTATATCTGACTGTATCTGTATGTGAGTAGCATCAGGGCCTTCGTTGGGTGGGGGCTGTTTGGCACGAGGGCTTGGTGGGTCGGGGTGGTGGGGGGTGGGGAGGGGTTGCATGACGTATGGTCGCCAGCGATATGGTGATTGGACGTCTGATAGCCGAGGACATAGCCCCAGGGTAAGGCACCGCCTCTCGGCGGTCATACTGCCGCTCGTCGGCAGGGAAATGGATGGTCGATGGGGGACCGAGGAGGGGGGGGGGGGGTAGAGGGGCGTGGATGGGGTGGAGAAGGAAATGGGTGAAGGGTCTGGAGTGGACAGTGGACGAATGGATAGATGATGACAGTAGTGATGGCGACGGTGGGGGTGCACGGGGGGGGGGGGGTGGGAGTGGAAGTTGAAGGGTTGGAAGTGAGTGGGGAGGTGGGGCTTGTTGGTGCCTGGTGGTGGTGGATGCTACAGTTGCCAGCCCCGCATGGTCACAGGGCAAGTTTATGGTCTTCAGGCTTGACGTACTCCAGTCACCTTCGTCGATGGAGCATTATGAGGGATGGGGGGGGGGTAGAGGAGGGGGGGGGGTTGACGGAGGTGGGTAGGGGTTGGAGAGTAGGGTGAAGGATGAGGTACCCGTCAGCTGGATGGATGGAGGGTGGTTGACTATGCACACTGAGCACTTCCATAACCCGTGCCCAGCCAGCCCGCTGCCTGGTCCGACGAGAGGCTAAAAGCATGTAATTGGTGGCTAAGAGCACAACGCACTCTGTCAAACTCCCCGGCCAGCCGGCCTTCAGAGGCCTGTGGAGTCCTACGGAGAGAGGCGGCCATGCTGACCTCCATCTGCCAGCGGGCCGTCACAATGGCCCGAGTATCAACCTCAGCGCAGACACTGAATCCCATAGAAACTCATGTGTCACGTGACGTTCGCAGGGAAATCATTCACAGCACAGCGGCAAGCTGATGGCACTAGTGGTACAACCAGCACAATGACTCACCGCGTTTACAGGTTGTGTACGCACACCGTGTTGGCCAGGGTAAAGCGGCGAATAAGGCGTGAACCTATTGCAGAGCGGTTCACAGCTGATCCCTGAGATTATCTGTTAATCCCCTCTGTACAGTTATGTATGCATCACGAGCCCCCTTTTTTTTTTTCCCCATACAATTTATTATTACCGGTATATTACGTTGTAGTGGTTTCGTTGCTTCAACAAAATAACCAGTGCATGTTACTTTTAATGACTTGAACCCCATATCCTACCTTTCTCACTTTTCATTGACGTTCATTTGTAGTTTAAAATGGCTATCGCTGTCAACTCGTGACTACATGTAATTTTACTTGGCTATCACCGTCAACTCATGATGCAGAAAACAATACTTTAGTGATTAGATATAAGCAGATCAAGGTTTTCGGCATCGAATTCTTGGGAGGCTCTAGCATCCAAAAAGAGGGGATGGGTACGTGTCGTGTGTGAGGGAATGGTCCACCACGACGGGTCACCGATGCGACAACTGCGGTAAGCTATGTCGGTGGCAGATAGGCTTATCCAGTCATAAGCGCAAATGCCGCGACGCGAATCGTATTACAATCAGACCCTGTTTATCCGACACCCGTTAATCCAGAAACCCCGCTATCCTACATGGTTCGACCTGTAACGGATTTCTACAATGCTAATTTCCCTCTTTAATCCGACACTGGCTCTCCGACACCGACACGGCTTTTCTATATCCAAAGTGCCTATTTCTCTCGTTTATCCGACCAATTGCGCCGCGCTAATTGGCTTTCGCTCCATTCTTTTGTTGTGATAAGTGGCCTGCTGAGTGTTAACACACCAAAGATTAACACTGATGGTTATTGCTTTCAGACGTCGACACCTAAAGGTGTCCCAGCTGATTTTAAGTACTCTTCCGGGTGGTTGAATCGCTTCGCCATCAAACAATTCGCCAAGCATGGTGAAGCTGGAAGCGCCAACACGACTCAAGTCCAGGTTGTGTGTCAAACACCTGAACCATATGGCAGCTTTGCGCAAAGACGTACAGAACTATTCTGTCTATGCCTGTGTGCAATGCACTTTGGGTACGTTCTTAAAATTACCGGGTTACCCACACGTAGCCTACGTCTTCAATGTCGCAGACAGTTACCGTTGGCTATAACGCAATGACTGCACAAACAATCGGCCATTGGCGAAGGGTCATGTAAGTCACTTTAAACCAAATCCATCGTTTTTCGCAGAACGACGGATGCCAACAACGGATTGTAATCATAATCAGTAATCGTAGCAAAAACATTTACAATGTCATCCTTCACGTCTGATTGTCCTCAGTTGGACATCACACATCTAGGGACTCCGGCTGTTGTTGGACAGTTTGTCACTAGGGGCAAACCGACCCGTAAACACGTGTAAACATATGTGAAGGCATGCAAAGACCTGTGAATCCATGTAAACGCAAGCATGTAAATAGTTGCAAGCACTTGTAAATATACGTAAGCAATGTGAAGCACGCAAGAACGTATAAACACATGTAAACACACGCAAGAACGTATAAACACATGTAAACACACGCAAAGAACGTATAAACACATGTAAACACACGCGATCACCTATTTAATACATGCGAACACATACAAAAGTGTTACGTTGCAAAATGTACGCCCAGTTTTAAAAGGTCGTTGCAAATGTCCACCCAATTTTAAAAGGTCGTTGCAAAATGTCCGCCCAATTTTGAAAGTTCGTTGCAAAATGTCCGCCCGTCTCACAGAGGTATTTAAGAGGTGCTATGTTCGTGGCGCTGTGTGCGCCCTGTTAGCAAGCGTCCGCCAAAAAGCTATATTGGAAGAGTAATTAACTATATCTGATGAAATGTTTTATGATATGTTTTATCGCAGTGTGTGAATGGTATGGCTCTTGCTTTGAAATAAACGTCAGCCGGCAAGAGATGTGTAGCCTGACAGCCCGGGTGAGACATTCAACGAGGATTGTAAGTTACCTGTTACTGGGGGCCAAAATACCCAATCCGCCCCATGTGTGGCCAAGGTCAAATGTCACGTGATTCAAACTTGAAGATCACATGCAACGGTAACGGGCCTCAAGATTCTCATTGTTCTTTAAGAAGCAACCTGCAGTAAAACTTACGTAATCAAGACACGTTCTCATATCACTGATATTGATGACAGAATATTTACTTCGATGTGACTGCCGGTATCTTTGCCTTGTCCATAGCAGAGCATATTGCTATTGTCCGTATAGCTTGCGATGGAGGGTGTGAGTCGGAGTTGATAATGTACGATCATGTGATTCGAAACAACCAGGCAAATATGCCTGTCACATTCATATGACTAGGGGTCTGGAAGGGGTAAATTGCGACACGCGACACAGGCATATTTGAAAAATCGACATTCGACATTGAACGCCAAATTCCGACACTGAGTATCTGAAAAAGCGACCTCGACACATAGATTGTGTATTTTAGAATACAAAAATACGACACTGGATTTAGCCAAAAGGCGACACGGAACGTCGTTAAAAATCGACATCCCACACCGATAACTTTTGAAAAATCGACACTGGACACAATATCCTGCCTTCCAGACCCCTATAACTGATATTGAAGAGCGAATATTTAGTTCGATTGAATGCTACTAGTTATATGTCCAGGAGAGTTTGTGGTTGTTGCAAGAAGTGGTAAATCTGTAATTGTTGAATAATATCACCTCCGAGTTTGATACCATTGATAGGCCTTAGTTTCCGTCGGACATTTTCTGACGGACAGCATGGCATTTTGTATAATCTGATAAATCGGACATCATGGCATTTTGTGTATTCTTATAAATCGTTTTAAGCGGACATTTTGCAACGTAACACACCTCTAGTTACACGCAAGTACCTGTGAACACATGTGAGCACACGCACGTAGGCTACCTATAGCACGGTTTTTTGACGTCAGACCAATAGGAGAAGGCTATGCTGAAGGCCTGGGATGCGCCGCGACGAGCTAAATAAGAACAGGTTATACGACTCAACGGCTGCCACGGAGCGTCAACACCCACTTCAACTCCTTGTATTTGCAAAACTAATGGCTGAATCTCCAAATCAGTCACCTACCTGCCTTCTACGAACTTTTGTGAAACAGCCCACAATGAAGTAATGAAACAGCGCCCCTAGCGCCAGAGTTGTGAAATTCCCACACCGAAAACTGGCTAATTGAGTTAGTAGTGTGCGTGGGGAGCGCGAAAAAGTCGCCTTGTAACATTAAATAGTGGTAGGTCATGCTTCAAAAGTAGCTGCAAATGTTTCACTAAGTTCGTAGAAGGCAGGTAGGTGACTGATTTGGAGATTCAGCCATTAGTTTTGCAATTACAAGGATACAAAATACACAGTACACAGGTCGTCCGTACCGCGAGTCGCCGCTCCAGTGGCAACCATGCGGCCGTAACACTCTCTGCACCGCGCCCCCTGTTGGTGTTGATTTCACGCCCGTCCCGACACGTGACGAGCTGGGGCGTGACGTCATCACCCGACATAAGGCGACCGCGACCGAAGTGTAAGCTTTTTTTTACCAAATTAGTCGGCAAAACGCCTGAGTGTTATGTGTGCATTGGTCGGATGCAGCAGTCGGGATGCGCAGGGAGTGGGGGTCGGTAGTGATGGGGGGGGGCGAGGCGGGGGGGGGGGGGGGGGGTGACTGCATCGGTGTCACATGTCACACCGGTGCATGCCTTTTACGGCACCAGTGACGTCACAGACACATCACAGAATCAACCAAGGCACGACGAATGGCGCGTTCGACATACTCGTCACTTCCCATTTATCAAGCTTCCACTCGCTAGATGGCGCTCCGTTTCTCCGCTCAGACTGATGCTGTCGACCGGGGGATTGATTTCCAGATTAAATAAAATAATATATTGAAATAATATAATTTCTATAAAAATAATCCTTAAAACATCCTAAAACATAACAAATTAATAAGCCTTGTGTAACAAATGCAAGTTTTTTTCAGTGTTTCATTTTGTAATATCGTACAGGCCTATTCTTAATCTTCAGATGGATCCTCCATATGATAGTTTCTAACATAGGATATGCATCTGTCCCATCGATTCACGGCTCAACATCCGGATGGGTGAGAATGCGAATGTATAGAGCAAGTAGCTCACAACAAAGAGCCCCTAGCGGAGTGTGTCGAAGGCAGAGAGTGGCGATCTGTGTGTTGTGGCGGCCAGTCTGGCGACGCCTGGTATTCATACCGTGCGGGCGCCATTCACAGAGCCTCTCCTTTGTCATCATAATGCGACAAAAATATAAAACAGATGAAGGTGGACGCGGGACTATATAACAGCTATGAATTGTTTAACAGCGAAAGCTGACACTGCCACAGGTGGGACATCAAAGTGTCTCAGCCAGGACTAAATCTTGACCGCCACCAAGAGACAAGAGTTGGCATCACGTGACATCCGGCTCCGCCCTCTCACCGAAGAAGACGGCAGGCTTCAACTTGCCATCAACGCAGGGAATTGTTTTCAGCCCAAAACAGGAAGAATCCGTTTTGCGAAACGCTGTTCTGGGCGCAGTCGGGGAATGAAAGGCGATTAGAGAAAGCTATGGAAGACTTTTAGGCGACGGGATAGGAATTGAGTCATAGGTATATAGGCAACATAAATGAAATGATAAACAGTTAACAGAAACAGTCTTGGCATAGTTCATTGTTCCACACTCTTCGAAGAGTTTATTGTCGCAGTCTTTGGAATAGTTCATTATTTTAGTCTTGGATTAGTTCATTATTTCAGTCTTAGAAACGTCCATTGTCTCAGTCTTGCAATAGTTCATTATCTCAGTCTTGGAATAGTTCATTGTCTCAGTCTTGGAATAGTTCATTATCTCAGTCTTGGAATAGTTCATTATGTCAGTCTTGGAATAGTTCATTATCTCAGTCTTGGAATAGTTCATTATCTCAGTCTTCGAATAGTTCATTATTTCAGTCTTGGAATAGTTCATTACCTCAGTCGAGGAACAGTTCATTGTCCCTGTCTTGGAATAGTCAATTGTCCAACAGTCTTAGAATAGTCAATTGTCCAACAATAGTCTTAGAATAGTCAATTGTTCAAGTGTTTTAGAAGAGGTAATGCCGAAAAACTGCTTCCATGCTGAAAACTAGTGTTCGGTTGGACAGTAACAATGCAGTTGAGGGTATTAACAGAAAGTGTCTAGAAAATGAAAGTGAAAATGTTTTAACAATTCAACTGGCGCTGTCGCCATGCTGGTTTCAACTGTAGCGTGTCGAGGCTAACAATAGAGAGACTGGATCAGTGTGCCAAGCGGTGGGTGTGTGGAGGGGGGGGGGGCGTGTACAGCGCGGTGGGGGGAGGGGGGGTGATGGAAGGAACCAAGACGGGACCGACAAGCAGATGAAAGACCCCATCGCCGATACCCCGCCATCACCATGACAGCGACAATGGGCAACCTCCAAATGGCCGGTAGGTGGCGCGCATTCAGCTGTGTGGAAGTGGATTAGGCACGGAGCTACAAGCAACAATGGTGGCTATTGGACAACGGGAAAATGGGACAACCGCCTCTACACTGCACTCCCTGCCCAGCGTCGCCCAGCCCTGTACTACACCGCCCTGCCCAGCCCTGTACCACACCACCCTGCCCAGCCCTGTACTACACGGCCATGCCAAGCCCTGTGCTACACCGCCCTGCCCAGCCCTGTACTACACCGCCCTGCCAAGCCCTGTACCACACCGCCCTGCCCAGCCCTGTACTACACCGCCCTGCCCAGCCCTGTACTACACCGCCCTGCCAAGCCCTGTACCACACCGCCCTGCCCAGCCCTGTACTACACCGCCCTGCCCAGCCCTGTACTACACCGCCCTGCCCAGCCCTGTACTACACCGCCCTGCCAAGCCCTGTGCTACACCGCCCTGCCCAGCCCTGTACTACACCGCCCTGCCAAGCCCTGTACCACACTGCCCTGCCCAGCCCTGTACTACACCGCCCTGCCCAGCCCTGTACTACACCGCTCAGCCCAGCCCTGTACTACACCGCCCTGCCCAGCCCTGTACCACACCGCCCTGCCAAGCCCTGTACCACATCGCCCTGCCCAGCCCTGTACTACACCGCCCTGCCCAGCCTTGTACCACACTGCCCTGCCCAGCCCTGTACTACACCGCCCTGCCAAGCCCTATACTACACCGCCCTGCCCAGCCCTGTACCATACCGCCCTACCCGGCCCTGTACCACACCGCCCTGCCCAGCCCTTTACTATACCGCCCTGCCCAGCCCTGTACTATACCGCCCTGCCAAGCCCTATACTACACCGCCCTGCCCAGCCCTGTACCATACCGCCCTACCCAGCCCTGTACCACACCGCCCTGCCCAGCCCTTTACTACACCGCCCTGCCCAGTCCTGTACTACACCGCCCTGCCCAGCCCTGTACTACACCGCCCTGCCCAGCCCTGTACTACACCGCCCTGCCCAGCCCTGTACTACACCGCCCTGCCCAGCCCTGTACTACACCGCCCTGCCCAGCCCTGTACCACACCGCCCTGCCAAGCCCTGTACCACATCGCCCTGCCCAGCCCTGTACTACACCGCCCTGCCCAGCCCTGTACCACACTGCCCTGCCCAGCCCTGTACTACACCACCCTGCCAAGCCCTATACTACACCGCCCTGCCCAGCCCTGTACCATACCGCCCTACCCAGCCCTGTACTACACCGCCCTGCCCAGCCCTTTACTATACCGCTCTGCCGAGTCCTGTACTACACCGCCCTACCCAGCCCTGTACTACACCGCCCTGCCCAGCCCTGTACTACACCGCCCTGCCCAGCCCTGTACTACACCGCCCTGCCCAGCCCTGTACTACACCGCCCTACCCAGCCCTGTACTACACCGCCCTGCCCAGCCCTGTATTACACCGCCCTGCCCAGCCCTTTACCACACCGCCCTGCCCAGCCCTGTACTACACGGCCATGCCAAGCCCTGTGCTACACCGCCCTGCCCAGCCCTGTACTACACCGCCCTGCCAAGCCCTGTACCACACCGCCCTGCCCAGCCCTGTACTACACCGCCCTGCCCAGCCCTATACTACACCGCCCTGCACAGCCCTGTACTACACCGCCCTACCCAACCCTGTACCACACCGCCCTGCCCAGCTATGTACTACACCGCCCTGCACAGCCCTGTACTACACCGCCCTGCCAAGCCCTGTACCACACCGCCCTGCCCAGCCCTGTACTACACCGCCCTGCCCAGCCATGTACTACACCGCCCTGCCCAGCCCTTTACTACACCGCCCTGCCCAGCCCTTTATTATACCGCCCTGCCCAGCCCTTTACTACACCGCCCTGCCCAGCCCTGTACTGCACCGCCCTGCCCAGCCCTGTACTACACCGCCCTGCCCAGCCCTGTACTACACCGCCCTGCCCAGCCCTGTACCACACCGCCCTGCCAAGCCCTGTACCACACCGCCCTGCCCAGCCCTGTACCACACCGCCCTGCCCAGCCCTGTACCACACCGCCCTGCCCAGCCCTGTACTGCACCGCCCTGCCCAGCCCTGTACTACACCGCCCTGCCCAGCTCTATACTACACCGCCATGCATATATAACTCGATGACTGGCTTGATGGCCGACTGTTCGGGGCATTGTGTTGTCGTGAGGTGTCCAGTTTTACATAATTATTATCATGATATAAAGCTGTTGCTAAAAGTTTGGGACGAACTGCAAGAGAGAGGGCGGAGGGAGTATCTTGGAACGGCCATGTACAGCCGTGTTTCATCAGGATATTGACGGAGATGTTGTTGACGTCAAGTCATATATATGTCCACAATGTATGTATCGCGTCCCTTGCGATGAATAAATACATACAAATCTAGATGGAGTTCGGCTAGCTGCACCGAGACATCTTCGATTTAACATTTAATAAAAGAAAGGAATATGGTTTTGCAAGCACTTCTGTCAAACTTTGATAAAAAATGTAGCATTAATATCTGTCTAATAAGTGGGGACACCTGCAGGACCGTTGTAATGCACAGGGTATGCCACAGGGGCCCTTTTGAATACCAATAATGCTTGAATGGCTTACAGCATTGTCATCGAATATTCTTTTCCTTCGGTGACTAATCAGAGATAAAACTGAAATCAATAAACCTGGTCTTACCCCCCCCCTCCCCCCCCCCCCCCCCCCCCCAGCCCACCCCATGCTCTTGTTGCACTGCGCTGACATTCAATGCACTGATTCTCTCACAGTGGTATATGGCGCCTGGCGCTCTCGGTTCTTGAATTTTTTTTCCGGGAATGTCGCGGGTAATACCTCCACTTCCATTGATGGGTCTCGATTCCTGTTTCCTGCGAAGCATAACTCTCAGCGCGAGGTGAAAAGGGTGGAGTTGGCGGGGGAGGGAGACAGGGGGTGTAAGCTGAGTTGACCAGCACTTCATGTGGGCAGCCAGCCAGGCAGCCTGCCAACCAGCCGGTCAACCAGCCATCCGGCCGGACATCCAGGCGGAGATGTCGTCTTTCAAACCGAGGAGGGAGGGGGGAGGGGGGCAGGGTGGGGGGTCTGGGGCGTCCTGCCAACAGAGGTCATTTACCCAAACCCTCAGTGCTGCCACCAATTTGCGTCATATCCCCTACCACTGGTACCACGCCTGTATCACCATGATATTCTCTACCACTGGTACCACGCTTGTATCATCATGATAACCCCTACCACTGGTACCACGCCTGTATCACCATGGCATGCCCTACCACTGGTACCACGCCTGTATCACTATGATAGCCACCACCACTGGTACCACGCCTGTATCACTATGATAGCCCCTACCAATGGTACCACGCCTGTATCACCATGATAGCCCCCACTACTGGTACCACGCCTGTATCACCATGATAGCCCCTACCACTGGTACCACGCCTGTATCACCATGATAACCCCTACCACTGGTACCACGCCTGTATCACCATGATATCCCCTACCACTGGTACCACGCCTGTATCACTATGATAGCCACCACCACTGGTACCACGCCTGTATCACTATGATAGCCCCTACCAATGGTACCACGCCTGTATCACTATGATAGCCCCTACCACTGGTACCACGCCTGTATCACCATGATAACCCCTACCACTGGTACCACGCCTGTATCACCATGATATCCCCTACCACTGGTACCACGCCTGTATCACCATGATAACCCCTACCACTGGTACCATGCCTGTATCACCATGATATCTCCTACCACTGGTACCACGCCTGTATCACCATGATAACCCCTACCACTGGTACCATGCCTGTATCATCATGATAGCCCCTACCACTGGTACCACGCCTGTATCACCATGATAGCCCCTACCACTGGTACCACGCCTGTATCACCATGATGTCCCCTACCACTGGTACCACGCCTGTATCACCATGATAGCCCCTACCACTGGTACCACGCCTGTATCACCATGATGTCCCCACCACTGGTACCACGCCTGTATCACCATGATGTCCCCACCACTGGTACCACGCCTGTATCACCATGATGTCCCCTACCACTGGTACCACGCCTGTATCACTATGATAACCCCTACCACTGGTACCACGCCTGTATCACTATGATGTCCCCACCACTGGTACCACGCCTGTATCACCATGATGTCCCCACCACTGGTACCACGCCTGTATCACCATGATGTCCCCACCACTGGTACCACGCCTGTATCACCATGATAGCCCCTACCACTGGTACCACGCCTGTATCACCATGATGTCCCCTACCACTGGTACCACGCCTGTATCACCATGATAACCCCTACCACTGGTACCATGCCTGTATCACCATGATGTCCCCACCACTGGTACCACGCCTGTATCACCATGATGTCCCCACCACTGGTACCACGCCTGTATCACCATGATGTCCCCACCACTGGTACCACGCCTGTATCACCATGATGTCCCCTACCACTGGTACCACGCCTGTATCACCATGATAACCCCTACCACTGGTACCACGCCTGTATCACCATGATAACCCCTACCACTGGTACCATGCCTGTATCACCATGATGTCCCCTACCACTGGTACCACGCCTGTATCACCATGATGTCCCCACCACTGGTACCATGCCTGTATCACCATGATAACCCCTACCACTGGTACCACGCCTGTATCACCATGATATCCCCTACCACTGGTACCATGCCTGTATCACCATGATAACCCCTACCACTGGTACCACGCCTGTATCACCATGATATCCCCTACCACTGGTACCACGCCTGTATCACCATGATAGCCCCTACCACTGGTACCATGCCTGTATCACCATGATGTCCCCTACCACTGGTACCACGCCTGTATCACCATGATGTCCCCTACCACTGGTACCACGCCTGTATCACCATGATAACCCCTACCACTGGTACCATGCCTGTATCATCATGATAACCCCTACCACTGGTACCACGCCTGTATCACCATGATAACCCCTACCACTGGTACCACGCCTGTATCACCATGATGTCCCCTACCACTGGTACCACGCCTGTATCACCATGATGTCCCCTACCACTGGTACCATGCCTGTATCACCATGATAACCCCTACCACTGGTACCACGCCTGTATCACCATGATGTCCCCTACCACTGGTACCACGCCTGTATCACCATGATGTCCCCTACCACTGGTACCACGCCTGTATCACCATGATGTCCCCTACCACTGGTACCATGCCTGTATCACCATGATGTCCCCTACCACTGGTACCACGCCTGTATCACTATGATAGCCACCACCACTGGTACCACGCCTGTATCACTATGATAGCCCCTACCACTGGTACCACGCCTGTATCACCATGATAGCCCCTACCACTGGTACCACGCCTGTATCACCATGATAGCCCCTACCACTGGTACCACGCCTGTATCACCATGATAACCCCTACCACTGGTACCACGCCTGTATCATCATGATAGCCCCTACCACTGGTACCACGCCTGTATCACCATGATAACCCCTACCACTGGTACCATGCCTGTATCACCATGATGTCCCCTACCACTGGTACCACGCCTGTATCATCATGATAGCCCCTACCACTGGTACCACGCCTGTATCACTATGATAGCCCCTACCACTGGTACCACGCCTGTATCATCATGATGTCCCCTACCACTGGTACCACGCCTGTATCACCATGATGTCCCCTACCACTGGTACCATGCCTGTATCACCATGATGTCCCCTACCACTGGTACCACGCCTGTATCACTATGATAACCCTTACCACTGGTACCACGCCTGTATCATCATGATGTCCCCTACCACTGGTACCACGCCTGTATCACCATGATGTCCCCTACCACTGGTACCACGCCTGTATCACCATGATGTCCCCTACCACTGGTACCACGCCTGTATCACCATGATGTCCCCTACCACTGGTACCACGCCTGTATCACCATGATGTCCCCTACCACTGGTACCACGCCTGTATCACCATGATAACCCCTACCACTGGTACCACGCCTGTATCACCATGATGTCCCCTACCACTGGTACCACGCCTGTATCACCATGATGTCCCCTACCACTGGTACCACGCCTGTATCATCATGATGTCCCCTACCACTGGTACCACGCCTGTATCACCATGATGTCCCCTACCACTGGTACCACGCCTGTATCACCATGATGTCCCCTACCACTGGTACCACGCCTGTATCACTATGATAACCCCTACCACTGGTACCACGCCTGTATCATCATGATAGCCCCTACCACTGGTACCACGCCTGTATCACTATGATAGCCCCTACCACTGGTACCACGCCTGTATCACCATGATAGCCCCTACCACTGGTACCACGCCTGTATCACCATGATGTCCCCTACCACTGGTACCACGCCTGTATCACCATGATAACCCCTACCACTGGTACCACGCCTGTATCACCATGATAACCCCTACCACTGGTACCATGCCTGTATCACCATGATATCTCCTACCACTGGTACCACGCCTGTATCACCATGATAACCCCTACCACTGGTACCATGCCTGTATCACCATGATATCTCCTACCACTGGTACCACGCCTGTATCACCATGATAACCCCTACCACTGGTACCATGCCTGTATCATCATGATATCCCCTACCACTGGTACCACGCCTGTATCACCATGATAACCCCTACCACTGGTACCACGCCTGTATCATCATGATAGCCCCTACCACTGGTACCATGCCTGTATCACCATGATAACCCCTACCACTGGTACCATGCCTGTATCATCATGATAGCCCCTACCACTGGTACCACGCCTGTATCATCATGATAGCCCCTACCACTGGTACCACGCCTGTATCACCATGATAACCCCTACCACTGGTACCATGCCTGTATCATCATGATAGCCCCTACCACTGGTACCATGCCTGTATCACCATGATGTCCCCTACCACTGGTACCATGCCTGTATCATCATGATAGCCCCTACCACTGGTACCATGCCTGTATCACCATGATATCCCCTACCACTGGTACCACGCCTGTATCACCATGATAACCCCTACCACTGGTACCACGCCTGTATCATCATGATAGCCCCTACCACTGGTACCATGCCTGTATCACCATGATAACCCCTACCACTGGTACCACGCCTGTATCACCATGATGTCCCCTACCACTGGTACCATGCCTGTATCACTATGATAGCCCCTACCACTGGTACCATGCCTGTATCACCATGATAACCCCTACCACTGGTACCACGCCTGTATCACCATGATAACCCCTACCACTGGTACCACGCCTGTATCACTATGATAGCCCCTACCACTGGTACCATGCCTGTATCACCATGATAACCCCTACCACTGGTACCACGCCTGTATCACCATGATAACCCCTACCACTGGTACCACGCCTGTATCACCATGATGTCCCCTACCACTGGTACCACGCCTGTATCACCATGATATCCCCACCACTGGTACCACGCCTGTATCACTATGATAGCCCCTACCACTGGTACCACGCCTGTATCACCATGATGTCCCCTACCACTGGTACCACGCCTGTATCACCATGATATCCCCTACCACTGGTACCACGCCTGTATCACTATGATAACCCCTACCACTGGTACCATGCCTGTATCATCATGATAGTCCCTACCACTGGTACCATGCCTGTATCACCATGATGTCCCCTACCACTGGTACCATGCCTGTATCATCATGATAGCCCCTACCACTGGTACCATGCCTGTATCACCATGATGTCCCCTACCATTGGTACCACGCCTGTATCACCATGATGTCCCCTACCACTGGTACCACGCCTGTATCACCATGATATCCCCTACCACTGGTACCACGCCTGTATCACCATGATGTCCCCTACCACTGGTACCACGCCTGTACCACCATGATAACCCCTACCACTGGTACCACGCCTGTATCACCATGATATCCCCTACCACTGGTACCACGCCTGTATCACCATGATAGCCCCTACCACTGGTACCACGCCTGTATCACCATGATAGCCCCTACCACTGGTACCACGCCTGTACCACCATGATAACCCCTACCACTGGTACCACGCCTGTACCACCATGATAACCCCTACCACTGGTACCACGCCTGTATCACCATGATATCCCCTACCACTGGTACCACGCCTGTATCACTATGATAACCCCTACCACTGGTACCATGCCTGTATCACCATGATAGCCCCTACCAATGGTACCACGCCTGTATCACCATGATATCCCCACCACTGGTACCACGCCTGTATCACCATGATAGCCCCTACCACTGGTACCACGCCTGTATCACCATGATAGCCCCCACCACTGGTACCATGCCTGTATCACCATGATGTCCCCTACCACTGGTACCACGCCTGTATCACCATGATAACCCCTACCACTGGTACCATGCCTGTATCATCATGATAGCCCCTACCAATGGTACCACGCCTGTATCACCATGATAACCCCTACCACTGGTACCATGCCTGTATCATCATGATAGCCCCTACCACTGGTACCATGCCTGTATCATCATGATATCCCCTACCACTGGTACCACGCCTGTATCACCATGATAACCCCTACCACTGGTACCATGCCTGTATCACCATGATATCCCCTACCACTGGTACCACGCCTGTACCACCATGATAACCCCTACCACTGGTACCATGCCTGTATCATCATGATAGCCCCTACCACTGGTACCACGCCTGTATCACCATGATAACCCCTACCACTGGTACCATGCCTGTATCATCATGATAGCCCCTACCACTGGTACCACGCCTGTACCACCATGATAACCCCTACCACTGGTACCATGCCTGTATCATCATGATAGCCCCTACCACTGGTACCACGCCTGTATCACCATGATAACCCCTACCACTGGTACCATGCCTGTATCACCATGATATCCCCTACCACTGGTACCACGCCTGTATCACCATGATATCCCCTACCACTGGTACCACGCCTGTATCACCATGATAACCCCTACCACTGGTACCATGCCTGTATCACCATGATATCCCCTACCACTGGTACCACGCCTGTATCACCATGATGTCCCCTACCACGGGTACCACGCCTGTATCACTATGATAGCCCCCACCACTGGTACCACGCCTGTATCACCATGATGTCCCCTACCACTGGTACCACGCCTGTATCACCATGATATCCCCTACCACTGGTACCACGCCTGTATCACCATGATAACCCCTACCACTGGTACCATGCCTGTATCATCATGATAGCCCCTACCAATGGTACCACGCCTGTATCACCATGATAACCCCTACCACTGGTACCATGCCTGTATCATCATGATAGCCCCTACCAATGGTACCACGCCTGTATCACCATGATAACCCCTACCACTGGTACCATGCCTGTATCATCATGATAGCCCCTACCACTGGTACCATGCCTGTATCACCATGATATCCCCTACCACTGGTACCACGCCTGTATCACCATGATAACCCCTACCACTGGTACCATGCCTGTATCACCATGATATCCCCTACCACTGGTACCACGCCTGTACCACCATGATAACCCCTACCACTGGTACCATGCCTGTATCATCATGATAGCCCCTACCACTGGTACCACGCCTGTATCACCATGATAACCCCTACCACTGGTACCATGCCTGTATCATCATGATAGCCCCTACCACTGGTACCACGCCTGTACCACCATGATAACCCCTACCACTGGTACCATGCCTGTATCATCATGATAGCCCCTACCACTGGTACCACGCCTGTATCACCATGATAACCCCTACCACTGGTACCATGCCTGTATCACCATGATAACCCCTACCACTGGTACCATGCCTGTATCACCATGATATCCCCTACCACTGGTACCATGCCTGTATCATCATGGTAGCCCCTACCACTGGTACCACGCCTGTATCACCATGATAACCCCTACCACTGGTACCACGCCTGTATCACCATGATATCCCCTACCACTGGTACCACGCCTGTATCACCATGATAACCCCTACCACTGGTACCATGCCTGTATCATCATGATAGCCCCTACCACTGGTACCACGCCTGTATCACCATGATAACCCCTACCACTGGTACCACGCCTGTATCACCATGATGTCCCCTACCACTGGTACCACGCCTGTATCACTATGATAGCCCCTACCACTGGTACCACGCCTGTATCACTATGATAGCCCCTACCACTGGTACCACGCCTGTATCACCATGATGTCCCCTACCACTGGTACCACGCCTGTATCACCATGATGTCCCCTACCACTGGTACCACGCCTGTATCACCATGATATCCCCACCACTGGTACCACGCCTGTATCACCATGATATCCCCACCACTGGTACCACGCCTGTATCACTATGATAACCCCTACCACTGGTACCACGCCTGTATCACCATGATGTCCCCTACCACTGGTACCACGCCTGTATCACCATGATATCCCCTACCACTGGTACCATGCCTGTATCATCATGATAGCCCCTACCACTGGTACCATGCCTGTACCACCATGATGTCCCCTACCACTGGTACCATGCCTGTATCACCATGATATCCCCTACCACTGGTACCACGCCTGTATCACCATGATGTCCCCTACCACTGGTACCACGCCTGTATCACCATGATATCCCCACCACTGGTACCACGCCTGTATCACCATGATATCCCCACCACTGGTACCACGCCTGTATCACCATGATGTCCCCTACCACTGGTACCACGCCTGTATCACCATGATATCCCCACCACTGGTACCACGCCTGTATCACTATGATAGCCCCTACCACTGGTACCACGCCTGTATCACCATGATGTCCCCTACCACTGGTACCACGCCTGTATCACCATGATATCCCCACCACTGGTACCACGCCTGTATCACTATGATAGCCCCTACCACTGGTACCACGCCTGTATCACCATGATGTCCCCTACCACTGGTACCACGCCTGTATCACCATGATATCCCCACCACTGGTACCACGCCTGTATCACTATGATAGCCCCTACCACTGGTACCATGCCTGTATCACCATGATGTCCCCTACCACTGGTACCACGCCTGTATCACCATGATATCCCCACCACTGGTACCACGCCTGTATCACTATGATAGCCCCTACCACTGGTACCACGCCTGTATCACCATGATGTCCCCTACCACTGGTACCACGCCTGTATCACCATGATATCCCCACCACTGGTACCACGCCTGTATCACTATGATAGCCCCTACCACTGGTACCACGCCTGTATCACCATGATGTCCCCTACCACTGGTACCACGCCTGTATCACCATGATATCCCCTACCACTGGTACCACGCCTGTATCACTATGATGTCCCCTACCACTGGTACCACGCCTGTATCACCATGATATCCCCACCACTGGTACCACGCCTGTATCACTATGATGTCCCCTACCACTGGTACCACGCCTGTATCACCATGATGTCCCCTACCACTGGTACCACGCCTGTATCACCATGATGTCCCCTACCACTGGTACCACGCCTGTATCACTATGATGTCCCCTACCACTGGTACCACGCCTGTATCACTATGATAGCCCCTACCACTGGTACCACGCCTGTATCACCATGATGTCCCCTACCACTGGTACCACGCCTGTATCACCATGATGTCCCCACCACTGGTACCACGCCTGTATCATCATGATATCCCCTACCAATGGTACCACGCCTGTATCACCATGATGTCCCCTACCACTGGTACCACGCCTGTATCACCATGATAACCCCTACCACTGGTACCACGCCTGTATCACCATGATAACCCCTACCACTGGTACCACGCCTGTATCACCATGATGTCCCCTACCACTGGTACCACGCCTGTATCACCATGATATCCCCACCACTGGTACCACGCCTGTATCACTATGATAGCCCCCACCACTGGTACCACGCCTGTATCACCATGATGTCCCCTACCACTGGTACCACGCCTGTATCATCATGATGTCCCCTACCACTGGTACCACGCCTGTATCATCATGATAGCCCCTACCAATGGTACCACGCCTGTATCACCATGATGTCCCCTACCACTGGTACCACGCCTGTATCACCATGATAGCCCCTACCACTGGTACCACGCCTGTATCATCATGATAGCCCCTACCAATGGTACCACGCCTGTATCACCATGATGTCCCCTACCACTGGTACCACGCCTGTATCACCATGATAGCCCCTACCACTGGTACCATGCCTGTATCACTATGATAGCCCCTACCACTGGTACCACGCCTGTATCACCATGATAACCCCTACCACTGGTACCATGCCTGTATCACCATGATGTCCCCTACCACTGGTACCACGCCTGTATCACCATGATAACCCCTACCACTGGTACCATGCCTGTATCACCATGATAACCCCTACCACTGGTACCACGCCTGTATCACCATGATAACCCTTACCACTGGTACCATGCCTGTATCACCATGATAGCCCCTACCACTGGTACCATGCCTGTATCATCATGATAGCCCCTACCACTGGTACCACGCCTGTACCACCATGATAACCCCTACCACTGGTACCATGCCTGTATCATCATGATAGCCCCTACCAATGGTACCACGCCTGTATCACCATGATAACCCCTACCACTGGTACCATGCCTGTATCATCATGATAGCCCCTACCAATGGTACCACGCCTGTATCACCATGATGTCCCCTACCACTGGTACCACGCCTGTACCACCATGATAACCCCTACCACTGGTACCATGCCTGTATCATCATGATAGCCCCTACCAATGGTACCACGCCTGTATCACCATGATAACCCCTACCACTGGTACCATGCCTGTATCATCATGATAGCCCCTACCAATGGTACCACGCCTGTATCACCATGATAACCCCTACCACTGGTACCACGCCTGTATCACCATGATAACCCTTACCACTGGTACCATGCCTGTATCACCATGATAGCCCCTACCACTGGTACCATGCCTGTATCATCATGATAGCCCCTACCACTGGTACCACGCCTGTACCACCATGATAACCCCTACCACTGGTACCATGCCTGTATCATCATGATAGCCCCTACCAATGGTACCACGCCTGTATCACCATGATAACCCCTACCACTGGTACCACGCCTGTATCACCATGATAACCCTTACCACTGGTACCATGCCTGTATCACCATGATAGCCCCTACCACTGGTACCATGCCTGTATCATCATGATAGCCCCTACCACTGGTACCACGCCTGTACCACCATGATAACCCCTACCACTGGTACCATGCCTGTATCATCATGATAGCCCCTACCAATGGTACCACGCCTGTATCACCATGATAACCCCTACCACTGGTACCATGCCTGTATCATCATGATAGCCCCTACCAATGGTACCACGCCTGTATCACCATGATGTCCCCTACCACTGGTACCACGCCTGTATCATCATGATAGCCCCTACCAATGGTACCACGCCTGTATCACCATGATAACCCCTACCACTGGTACCATGCCTGTATCATCATGATAGCCCCTACCACTGGTACCATGCCTGTATCACCATGATGTCCCCTACCACTGGTACCACGCCTGTATCACTATGATAGCCCCTACCACTGGTACCACGCCTGTATCACCATGATAGCCCCTACCACTGGTACCATGCCTGTATCATCATGATAGCCCCTACCAATGGTACCACGCCTGTATCACCATGATAACCCCTACCACTGGTACCACGCCTGTATCATCATGATAGCCCCTACCACTGGTACCATGCCTGTATCACCATGATATCCCCTACCAATGGTACCACGCCTGTATCACCATGATAACCCCTACCACTGGTACCATGCCTGTATCATCATGATAGCCCCTACCAATGGTACCACGCCTGTATCACCATGATAACCCCTACCACTGGTACCATGCCTGTATCATCATGATAGCCCCTACCACTGGTACCATGCCTGTATCACCATGATGTCCCCTACCACTGGTACCACGCCTGTATCACTATGATAGCCCCTACCACTGGTACCACGCCTGTATCACCATGATAGCCCCTACCACTGGTACCATGCCTGTATCATCATGATAGCCCCTACCAATGGTACCACGCCTGTATCACCATGATAACCCCTACCACTGGTACCACGCCTGTATCATCATGATAGCCCCTACCACTGGTACCATGCCTGTATCACCATGATATCCCCTACCAATGGTACCACGCCTGTATCACCATGATAACCCCTACCACTGGTACCATGCCTGTATCATCATGATAGCCCCTACCAATGGTACCACGCCTGTATCACCATGATAACCCCTACCACTGGTACCATGCCTGTATCATCATGATAGCCCCTACCAATGGTACCACGCCTGTATCACCATGATAACCCCTACCACTGGTACCATGCCTGTATCATCATGATAGCCCCTACCAATGGTACCACGCCTGTATCACCATGATAACCCCTACCACTGGTACCATGCCTGTATCATCATGATAGCCCCTACCACTGGTACCATGCCTGTATCACCATGATAACCCCTACCACTGGTACCATGCCTGTATCATCATGATAGCCCCTACCAATGGTACCACGCCTGTATCACCATGATAACCCCTACCACTGGTACCATGCCTGTATCATCATGATAGCCACCACCACTGGTACCACGCCTGTATCACCATGATATCCCCTACCACTGGTACCACGCCTGTATCACCATGATAACCCCTACCACTGGTACCATGCCTGTATCATCATGATAGCCCCTACCAATGGTACCACGCCTGTATCACCATGATAACCCCTACCACTGGTACCATGCCTGTATCATCATGATAGCCCCTACCACTGGTACCACGCCTGTATCACCATGATAACCCTTACCACTGGTACCGTGCCTGTATCATCATGATAGCCCCTACCACTGGTACCACGCCTGTATCACCATGATATCCCCTACCACTGGTACCACGCCTGTATCACCATGATAACCCCTACCACTGGTACCATGCCTGTATCACCATGATATCCCCTACCACTGGTACCACGCCTGTACCACCATGATAACCCCTACCACTGGTACCATGCCTGTATCATCATGATAGCCCCTACCACTGGTACCACGCCTGTATCACCATGATATCCCCTACCACTGGTACCACGCCTGTACCACCATGATACCTGCTGCGACCCTTTGCCTTGTGTCCATACAGCTGGACGGATGATCTAATTTACAAAGACAACACGGGCGATAATTGGGGCGACTACCATTCTATGTACGCAGCATTATACACGGGTTCCTTGGACCAATATTTGGAGTGTAAGCAGATTACCGGGTCGCAGCCCCTATGTCTGACTGGGAAACTACTCCGCCAGGTCTGAATACGGAAGGTGGGTCGGAGAGCCTCACTTCCGGTTCCGCTTCGCGGCCTGATGTACGCAGTGAACGCTGACAAATCACGTCCAATCTGCTGTTCCCGTTATCACGTGTCAGCCTTGTGATGTCTGGCCACTCAACAAATGATGCGGTGGGCAACATGGGGGTCGGGGGGGGGGGGAGTGGGCGGAGGTATGTTGGCAGCTAGGGCATGACGAAATGATTTTAATGAAAGTTATGAACGTGTAATATGGATTGCAATATAAGCAACTAACTGCACATTCTAGATATTTATTGTTAGCTAGCGGATTCCTAGCAGAAGAATACGAACGAACTTAATACGAGCCTGCTTTTAATGATGTAGATTGTGGGGAATTTGATTCCTATCTCTAAATTTATACCAACCAGACGCCACCTGCGAAAGCAAATTGATGATGATTCAGATGATTCAATCGTTAGGCCTATGTACCGTACCATTCTTCCGCTCATACCGCCACCTGTCGGTAGTCACGTGCATATCAATAAGTATAACAGCAGAAAATTGGATATCATGGTGGGATAGGCGTATCGGGTTTCAGGCGAAATTATTAAAAGAAATTTAATCAAATGTCGGCCGTAATAGACACCTGGTTCCAGTATCCATGTATCAACATCAGCAGAGATGCGTGCCCACTGCTTGTTATTCCCTTCATCTGATATGAGCGCCATAGGTCGCAGACTGGATACCCGTAGTTCCCCCAAAAAATTGCCGTCTAGGGCGTTGTGTGCCTAAGGCAGAGATTTCTTGTCAACCGACTCATGTTCCTTGTCTATTGGGATATCTCTGCGGGGCCGTTTACAGAGGAGATTTGTAGCTGAGTGCCAGGCGCCAGGAGGGATTCTGTCCAAAATAGTGTTTAGGATAATATTCGAAGCGGCGGGTCCGTTATTATCGCCCGCCAAGCGGCGGTTCTGGTATTATCGCCCGTCAAGCGGTGGTTTTGGTATTATCGCCCGCCAAGCGGTGGTGCTGGTATTATCGCCCGTCAAGCGGTGGTTCTGGTATTATCGCACGCCAAGCGGTGGTGCTGGTATTATCGCCCGTCAAGCGGTTGTTCTGGTATTATCGCTCGCCAAGCGGTGGTTCTGGTATTATCGCCTGTCAAGTGGTGGTGCTGGTATTATCGCCCGCCAAGCGGTGGTTCTGGTATTATCGCCGTCATGGGCAGGCTGACATTTGGTGGCTTTGGAGTGAGGACCTCTAGTAACAGCTGGGGGTAACTCTTTAGTTCTAAGCAGTCTATGGCTGTTAGATATCAGCATAGAGCCGCATGCTATGGGTGTCGGGGCCAACCGACCTGTCCAGTCAGTTAGTACCCCCATGGCGGGGCGGGCGCTTTATATCACAAAGTATGTGTTTTGCGTGATAAAGTTAATCAACAACAATAATGTTACCGCTTGGTGATATATCAAGTACTTCTGTTTTTTGCTTTGATAATTCACGATATAATGTTAACGACATAGTATGTTTTGGTGCGGCAACACAAGAAGATTTATAGTCTCCACTCCCCCGGCCCACTCCACACACGTATATTGCGCGATTATGTATTATGTAATTTGGTAATATGTGTGTTATATCGTGTTCGTACAACGATGAATTATAGATGCCATAATATATGATTGTCCACGTTTTTTATATCTTGGGGACCGGCGCGACAGTTCAGTGGGCTAGAGCGCTCGCATTGAGTGCTCTTGTCACCTGAGAGTCTAACGGCACGTGGGTCGGTGGTTCGAGCCCTGCTGTGGCCATGTCTGTGTGGTCGCAGGATGAAGATCCCATGTCTTTCTTCGTAAGGAGTAGGGGGTTACCCTCGGGGACATGGCTCCACTCTCCCTTCCTTCTCCCATTGACGCGATATGACCAAAAGTGGTTAAAGCGTCCTGAATAACCAACCAACCAACCAACCAATGTTATATCATGTGGCCTTAATTACCTAATCTGGCTTTAATACCTGGCTTTACTTTGCGGTAGTCAATCGAGCGAGATTGCATGTATTTACCACTGTATTCACGGCCATGTAGGGTTTTAAAAGACCTAATTTGTCTTGTTTGAGGTTGACATGATCCGCAGTGGGCCAGGCGGCGGGGCAAAAGCCCTGCCCTCGACGGTTCCCTGCCCAATACTAGTCCCCGACATACGGCGGCATTGGACATCGCCCTAATAGTCGGGACTTGCCAAGGTCATGCGGGTAATCCAGGCCTTGGAGACCGCCCGGGAAAAATCCCATTCCAGCCGCCGACACTGGCGCCTAATATCCGCTGCCGGTGAGGCACGGCCGACAGCGACTTCCGGTGAGGCACGGCCGACAGCTACTTCCGGTGAGGCACGGCCGACAGCTACTTCCGGTGAAGGCTCCGGCGGACAAATACATATTCCTATCACGTGTTGCATGCTGAGATTGGAAATTACCAGAAGTGTTTTTTTCTTGGTGTGATTGACGGATACTTAATGTGAAAATGGCATCCTGAGCCATCGTGAGGCCGCACATCATATATACAACCATTGTGACAAGTATTCAGTCTGCCGAATGCAGAATGGTCGTCAGGGAGACAATCATGCGCTCTGTATGAGACCAAATGGCGGCGAACTAAAAATCAGCGGGAAGTTGCAATATCACTTCTATGTATAGATTGGGTCGACGAAAAATGAACCCAGTTGTTTGTGTCGCCATGTGAACCTGATGATCCGCCACGGCGCTTGCTTGATCTAGACAAATGTACATCTATCCCTGACCCTATCCTACCCCCCCCCCCCCCCCCCCCCCTCGATCCCTCCCTTCTCCCTTTGCCTCTCTACCATCACTGGTCTAGGGAGCTGACGGGCGAGAAATAAAGGCTTGCTGTTGGCGTTTGTCGGCGTTCATTGACGTCACTCTTCACATAATTTTTGGGACACGACATGAAGGGAGTTTCTCGGCACGCTGACCCCTGGTTCTAGAGGAGCTTTCTCTGTCCCGTCTGTGCCGTGACCAGCTAGGAGCACGGGACATGTATCTGCCATCCGCGATACACCCGCCGCTTATGTACATGACAAGTGTCTACACAATATATGACTCGGGGGAGGGGAGGTTAGGCTATCGCTCTAAATTCGCGACCTTTAAACCACAGCCTTGACGTCATCCTATTCATATAGATTCGAATCTATGAATCTGCTGCTGATAGATATATTCGTAAATATTATTGGATTCGTAATGAGTGTGAGGGATCCCATTGCCAGTAGCCTAATTTCCATCGCGGACGAATGCCGTAGTTTATATTAAGCAGGAAGAAAAGACTCAATAGATTTGTTGACAAAACTTTCCCCAGGTTCTACTGATCAACCGAATTTCGTCCTTTATCCATGACGTGATGACGGGACTTCATGGCGGAGTCCCATATTTGGCGGATATATACTTTGACGATTATCGCTTCGTTATTTTAGCGGTGTTTCAAAATACAAAAAGGAGCGCACGTTCATTGTGTTGTTGAGGGCTTTTTTCTATTATCTTGGGGCAATTGCGGGGCCGGTGCATCTCGAACAAATTACTGGGGGAAGGGATAAGTTAATTGGACGCACAGTCACACGATAATTCTACTCTTTTATTAAGCCGGAATCACCTACCGTGAGACGCTTTCGGGGAATATTAGTAAAACGTGACAAACAAGTAGTTCCAATTATGCTTAGCAATGTTATGTGGTGATATTGGAGCTATTTTTTCTCGAAAAATATGAGATTTGGAAATATCGACACACCACCAAAAAGAATTGCTGACGCTAGAAAACTCAATTAATCGAATTGATTTTGCAATCATATTTTTCGGCAAAATTGAAATAAAAATCAAGGGGATGTAATAGACGATTTCCTATGAGCATGCGCAGTGCCGCCTAACGCGTCTGGCGCGTCGGTTGCGGGTCGGGATTAGAGGAACGAGCGCCGCACAGCCTTGAGCCGTATGAGCCCTCAAAATTTCTCCGTACTAAACTTATTCGATTCGAAGGACAACCAGTCTTTTTGTTCGTGAAAAATGGATCAGGACTAAGACAAATCATCAGAGAATGTAATACATATTCTTTTGTCTTTTGATCCCACGAAATGAATGAGTCATTAGTACCATACAATGTGCGGTCTTGAAGAAAAAATGACAGTCTTTGCAAATGTCCGCCATATGCCTGGAAGTATCCTTGTAATGTCCATTTCCTTCTTAAATTATTCACGCTAACAACATTTCATTTTCAAAGACACTTAGATGGATCATTTTTGTTGGTACTTTGATAGATACTTTTCTTGATTCTCGTTTACGTATCTCAACAAAGTTTAATTAGAATCGCCCAGTGAAGTTTGTTTACATTGTACATGGCGCACATGGCGTTGTGGACACTGTAGCAGTGGCTGACGCTTCCACTGGCTGGCGCACGGGGCGCTTAGTTATTTATTCAGTGACCACGAAGCTGGAGATTGGCCGCTGATTTTATTCAGTAGTTGTTGTGTGTAGGTAGGCTCTGCATTTCTTTGTGTTTATGCCGGCAATAGGCCTGCATCTCTATCAACTGGTGGCCGCTGATTTCATTCAGTAGTTGTTGTGTGTAGGTAGGCTCTGCATTTCTTTGTGTTTTTGCATCTGTCATATGTTTTCAATACATGTGTACACACTTTGACTTGCAGGCTACCACAGCACTGACAGAAATATATAGATGGTGCCCCAGTCTCTAGCTTGCAGACATCGCTGCTTTTTAATTTTTGGCATATATAATTCCTCTATTTTGTACATAGTTACGATTCAGACATTTTTAAACGATTTTTAAAGTTGCCGTATACTAGGTGATCGCGTAGCATTGATGTTAGTTACAAGTCAAAGATTGCACTCAGTGTGGTAGCTGTCAACAGATTCGATGGTCGCTGCCATGTTACTTTCCCCCCAATGACATGAAAGAAGTACAGGGGCTGGGACCTTAAAGATTCTGGCAAACCTGCCCTACTGAAAACTGGTCCTCCCACATCCCTCCGCCCGTGACGCGAAAAGTCGGTTCGAAAAGTTCAGTAGTGAAAATAAATGGTCCCTCCCCGCACGCTCTTCATGAAAACAACAAAACCTGCAGTCCGCTCACAAACCACACGACGATTTAAACTCATGATAACAGCCGAGGAAAGCCGATTGAGTCCATCTTGAATTATATATCTGCATACCGTAGACGTTTATCTTGCTCAAAGTGGTAAAATAATGTACATAAATTAATCATCACTAATAGAAAACACTGGCATTGTGTACGAGGGGCTCTACTCTCTTTGAGGAAATCCGCCCCGCGTGCGTGTTAAACGGCGTCACTGGCGCGCTCCAGGTTTTGGGTCTCGACCCGTGACCGAGGTGTTTCCCGCTGCCGATAGATGGCGCAGTAGTTTAGGAAATCGTGTATTACGTAAAATATATGCTTATAATAACTAACTTTATTTACAACATCCGATGTAATCCAAATTCCCGACCGTCACAATGTGAGTGGAAATGAGGAGTCGATCAGCAGAATGCCGACAGTTAGGTCTTCAAAGCAGAATTCTTGGGGGCCACCCATCGTGAAACCTATAGAAAATGCCGTAAAACAATGACATATTTTTTACCTTCGCAAGGGTGGTCATAACGGACCGAGGAGACACTTTACCTTCAGTGTCTATTTCTCTGTCAAAGAAAACGGCGCGAAAAGACGTCATCGCACATGGCTCGATTTTTAATTGTCTGGAAAAAGTCGCACACAACTTATCCCTGTCACAGTAGCAATAAATGGCGCCTAAAAGTGCCGATAACGGCTGGTGATAAGTGACAGGACGTGTTTTAAGAAAATAAATATGTAATGATTTGCGCGCAAAATTTCACGATAAAAGCAAATGGAAGCTGTAGCACTTAATGATTATCTCATTCAAATGTGACACAGTTAGTTTTTAAGGATATGTGTTAAGCATTAGATAAAAAACCGCAAAACCTCTCAAATGTAGACGTTGCATAATGAATCGAGTGCTATCCTAGTAACATTTAAAAAGCTAATTAAATGTGATTGCCAAAATAGTTACCGATTTAGAATGGCGCACACATGTGTAGTACACGATACTCGAGTGGCGCTTGCCGCACTTGGCCTACTTAAATGCCGCTAAGGAGCAACTGGATCGCATATTGGACTGGACTTTTGAATTTTCTCGCGGCAATTCGTTTCAACTGGGGGATTGCTGAAGCAACAATACAAATACTAATACCCGGCCCAGCACACGTGGCCGCCAGAAAAGGCTGTGACTGGTCTTATGAAGCCCGCTGGGTGGCGCTGTGGCTGGCACCATGACGCCCGCTGGGAGGCGCCCTGGCTCCCATGGTGAAGCCGGTTAGGTGGCGCTGTGTCTGGCATCATGAAACCCGCTGGGTAGCGCTGTGGGCGGCCTTATAAAGCCCGCTGGGTGGCGCTGTGGGTGGCTTCATAGAACCCGCTGGGTGGCGCTGTGGCTGGCATCATGATGCCCGCTGGGTGGCGCTGTGGGTGGCCTTATAGAGCCCGCTGGGTGGCGCTGTAGTTGGTCTCGTGCAGCCCGCTGGGTGGCGCTGTCGGAGGCTTCATGAAGTCCGGTAGAAGGCGCTGTGGGTGGCTTCGTGAAGTCCGCTGGGTTGCGCCGTGGCTGGCATCCTGAAGCCCGCTGGGTGGCGCTGTGGCTGGCATCGTGAAGCCCGCTAGGTAGCGCTATGGCTGGCTTCATGAAGCCCGCTGGGTGGCGCTGTGGATAGCATCATAAAGTCCGCTGGGTGGCGCTGTGGGTGGCTTCATGAAGCCCGCTGAGCGGCGCTGTGACTGGCTTCATGAAGCCCGCTGGGTGGCGCTGTAGCTGGTCTTACGAAGCCCGCTGGGTGGCGCTGCGGCTGGTTCCATGACGCCTGTGGCTAGCCCTATGTATCTATCTTTAGAACGATACACAGGCGTTGGCAAGCAGGCTATTTGAGGCTGTGGCTGGCGGGCAGAAGCGGTCATCTGTCTAACATTGGGTCAAGTCCAGTTGTGGGTCAGCGGAAGAGGTCGAACTGTCCTTGTTGGTGATCTGCCGCTCGCGGGACGGAGATTGGTATAAAAACTCATGCCAAGGTATGCACGCAATCTTGGTTTAAACATATTTTTATTTCACAATCGGAAAACAGGCAAGGCCTATATTAATTCCTCTTGCAATCTTAGTGGGTTGGGATGGTGGAGGTGCGCGGGGAGTGGGGGGGGGGGACTACTGAGGTCGTCACTCGGCGGTAAGCTTAATGAAAGTCTGACGGAAGCTGCTCGAAAATATGTTTGTGGAGCTGGCCACTGTGTGCCGTCATCTGATGAGGTGTCCACTGCGTGACTCATCAGATGAGGTGTACACGGTGTGACGTCATCAGAAGAGGTGTCCACTGCGTGACTCATCAGATGAGGTGTACACGGTGTGACGTCATCAGAGGAGGTGTCCACTGCGTGACTCATCAGATGAGGTTACACTGTGTGACGTCATCAGAAGAGGTGTCCACTGTGTGACGTCATAATATGAGTTGTCCACTGTGTGATGTCATCAGATGAGGCGTCCACTGTGTGACTCATCAGATGAGTTGTCCACTGTGTGACGTCATCAGATGAGGCGTCCACTGTGTGACTCATCAGATGAGTTGTCCACTGTGTGACGTCATCAGATGAGGCGTCTACTGTGTGACGTCATCAGATGAAATGTGTCCACTGTGTGACGTCGTCAGATGAAATGACCACTCAATATGTGCATGAAAAACGTGATGGGTTTTGTCTGATCCACTGGTCCGGTGATCCACTGATCCACTGGTCCAATGATCCACTGATCCACTGATCCATTGAATTTGAATTTCACACGCATTGATCCGCGAGATTTGCATAGGCGTTGGGGCGATATGAATCAGCCGAGCATCCGCATGTTTGTTGTTCCTTACTAACCATGGTGATGGCCAATGTCTTGACCAATTGTTTTTCTACCATGACGATTTTCATTGCTGAACGAGCTGTGGTTCTTCTAACCCCGGAAATTCCCGTTTCTTTAGCATTGTGGTTGTACCAGTCCTGGCTATTCTCTATTTCGAGTTGTTTTCGTACCCCTCGTTTTAGGTGGTGTTTGGAAGGTTATCTGACTTTATGCAGATACTTCGTTAGCGTGGCTAGGCCAATTATTGGGCGGGACGGAGGATCAGTGAACGAGCTCTCGATACTCACGAAACCATCATTACAAGGAAATGTTTCCTGAAATCGCCAATTTCCGGTCACGATACCGGAAGATTATTGCAGAGCCAGCGACCGCCGTCAGTCGTGTCGCCACTAACCCTGGTTTGCTATCTCGGGTGGTGGGCTACCTCTGTTTTGTTATCTTGATGGTGGACTACCTCTGCTTTATTAACTTGATGGTGGACTACCTCTGCTTTATTAACTTGATGGTGGACTACATCTGCTTTATTAACTTGATGGTGGACTACCTCTGCTTTATTATCTTGATGGTGGACTTCCTCGCAATCGGACAGATTTAATGGGAGCGCCATTCAATCACCCGGATGAGCCGCGGCCAGGGATGAAGCAATCATGTTAACCGGCAGTCGATTGCCTTAGTTGCACGCACACGTTGGCATCGCTATGACTACAACATAGCAGTGGGGCATTGCGCTTGACTACAGTGTGGCCAGTGCTGGTATCTTCGGGAAATAATGCGTGTGGATTGATATATATACACGGTTATATCTGAGATTTCTATAGCAGACCGGTTACTCAGCCCCGGCCGTGTTCCGTAAAACATACTTATTCGGTAGTAATGCAAATGAAAATCTGTAAACATCACCATGAATAACGCGAAAGATTTGTCATTATGAAGCCGGAGTGCCTTCACATTGGATCTGTTGACATCCTCCTGGCTTTCACGGAATCTGTTTTGAAGGGTTGCTAGCGGGCAGCTGCATTGATGAACTGAGCGAGACACACACCCTCCTCTAGGGGTGGGGAGTAGGGGGTGGGAGGGAGGGGGTCTAGAAAGGCCATTCCCCTTGTGATCCACAATCACGAGGAGACACAGGCGCAAGACACCCGGCACTTCTTGGACCGCTTGCCGCAGTCTTGTCACGCTAAGTCGGCAACATAAACACCCACTTTGGTACTGGTTGCGCTGACCGGAGGACCTCGCATCTGATGAGTCTGATACGTCTTCATTATTGGGGCACAACAGAGGGAGGGAGAAATAACGGCCGGTGAAATCCGTAAAGGACATCCATAATGCAACAGGAGCGAATGGATTTCTTTGACAAGGACCCAAGTGCAAGCGCGTGATCGATAGCGGCGCCAGCAACAAAATGTGTTATGTGATAAATTATTCGTGCGAAAGAAACGACATAAAAACTGTTCATGCTCATAATGGAGACGCGAAGCCCTCTAATTAAGCGAGGAGTTAATTACCTCAATTGTGTCGTAATGAGCTTCATCGCTCATGTCTGTAGATTTTCCTGCTGCTTGGGTTGGGGGGGGGGGGGGGTGTAGGGGGGAGGTTAGACGCGTGCAGCGCCTTGTTGTTAACCCGTATTAAGCAGTAACTGTTGCAGGGAAAATATTTGGAAAGCTTTATATCATATACTAGATAAAATACATACCTTTCGTCATATTTCGGCGGGCAAGAAAACCAACGCACTGGGCATGTATTGCAGTTGTTCACCGCACATTTCGCACGTCGTTATTCGGTGGCAAGCCAAGTCTTTTATAACATCTACATGTAGGTAAAATAAAGACAAGGCAAGGATTTTAATGATATACAAGCACAGGTAAAATAAAGACAAGGCAAGGTTTTTAATGATATACAAGCACAGGTAAAATAAAGACAAACCAATTGTTATTTAAGGATCATTTTTAAAAACTCTGTCACACCCAGTCGCTCCCTGCAAGGCCTGTGAGCCACCTATAAGATGCGACCCACCATGTGACATGGCGCCTCAGATTTTCTTGTCACCCTCGGGGCCACGTCAGTGCATGCGATTGAGCGGGTGGGGGGTGGGGGCACTGGCGGGAGGGGGCACTGTCGGGGGGCCACTAGCGGGAAGGGGCACTGGCGGTGGGGGGGGGAGGGTCACATGGCATGGTCTCCCTCGGGGCCACGTCGGTACACTGGATGGGGGGGGGGGCGGGGTGGCACAGACGGGGGGGAGGGAGGTAGGAATGGCAAAACGGATGGAGGGCGGATAGGAGTAGGCGGGGTGGGATTAGGATAGATGTGGGGGAAAAACGACTAGGAAAGGGATGGGAGGAGAGCAAAGGAGGAGCAAAACCGACTTTGGAGGGAGGTTTTGTGAAGCGGAGGATTGGGCTAGGGAGGCTGAGGAGAGAGAGGTGCGGACAGACGGGGGCTGCAAGGTTTATGGACAAGCTGAGGGTGCCAGTACATCTGGTCTCATGGGTGCAGCACGGACCCCACACATCAGTAGTGGGGTTAATCTTAGGAGGGTTGAAGGGGCTTTGCATTTGGTAGAATTAAAGGAAAAACCAAGATCCACCAAAAAAATTTAGTATTTTTGGGTCCGGTAATAGTGGAGTACGTAATCGTCGCTTGAACTCGTTTCGTTGCCCTCAACGTGAGACTGGTGCAATCCGAGTTTTGATGACGTCACATCGGCATGTGGCTGTGTTTGTATATGTGCTGGCGGAAGTACGCTCTCCATGAGTGACGTCATGAGATTCTACATGGTAGCCACGTGAAAATAAATATCCGCGCTACGTGTTCAAGACAATGATAGATACTTTTAAGTTATAGATAATATATTGTAAATAAAATTTGTCGAAACACAGATATCATCACAATAAATTTACTACTTTTCAAGACGGAAAGGATTCTTAAACTTGATACGTTCTTGGCTTTAGCAACATGATCTGTGTTATCCCGAATAATCGAATGGCATATCTTCGTCCAAATAAACCTTGGATAAATCTATAAATTTTAGTGAGGGACGAATCAGACCCAAATCATGGAATTTGCACCCTAATGCACAGCTTTCACAGCCCTCTCACCAAGCAGCGGTGAACACACGCAACTACCTGCCCCCTCGTCTCCTACCCCCCCCCCCCTTCCACTCCCCCTGTCCCTCTTCCTCTGCCATACTCCCTCCCTCGCTCGAGCTCTCTTTTTACCCCTTAAATTAGCATCACCTCTGATTTCTTGTGGCACTAGTGGCCCCTCTCCCCTCTCCTCTCTCTCCCCCCCCCCCCGCCGCCCCCATCCTCACACACCACTCCCAGGGTGTCATGCCAGGGGGCTAACGACAGATAATTGGCCGGCAATCGAGGTGTCCTCAGCCCGATTACAACCTGGAGGCTGCCCTCATCTAGCCGGGGTCTTCGCGGCCTAATCAACCCGATCAGTTGAACCGGACTTCCCCTGACACGTGGCCATCAGGATTCATCGTTGACGCTAATCCCTCTTCATCAGGACTCCCGGGGCGGGCAGAGCCGACGGTATGGGATAAAACATTGGCGCCTCTCGGAGACCCGGATTTGGCGCTGCTCCAGAGGACGATTCTCGGCCATACGACGATTGCGGAAGCCACTGGAGGCCAGCGCCCCTGGCGGGCAGCGTCCGAGGCTCCCTCGTCAAGACCAACGAGAGACCGACACACGGGGTGTAAGAAATAAAGCCCGGCGAAATGGGTCTTCGGAATCATACAAATCGGTTTATCTGCATAGAGATTGCATGTGAATTGAGCTGCACCATGGCAGCCTATGGGACTGCACAATAATCAAATGCAGAAGAATTCTATGTACCTTGGTAATTGGTACCGTCGTATTTGTAGATAATATTATATACATGTATATGTTCAACGCTGCCAACGCATATACTTAAGGACAGTATATCGAGCACAGAAAAAAATATTTGCGCGACATCGCTATTAAATCTGATAAAAATACTCTTCGTCGTTGTAGGCAATAAGCGTACAAGTCTAAGCACGTACAACACACAAAGCATGTAAAGCACACGAAGCATGTACAAAACGCAAGAAGCACGAAAAGCACACGAAGCATGTAGAGCACACGAAGCATGTGAAGCACACGAAGCATGTACAAAACGCAAGAAGCACGAAAAGCACACGAAGCATGTAGAGCACACGAAGCATGTGAAGCACACGAAGCATGTACAAAACGCAAGAAGCACGAAAAGCACACGAAGCATGTAGAGCACACGAAGCATGTAAAGCACACGAAGCATGTGAAGCACACGAAGCATGTACAAAACGCAAGAAGCACGAAAAGCACACGAAGCATGTAAAGCACGCAAAGCATGTAAAGCAAACGAAGCATGTACAAAACGCAAGAAGCACGAAAAGCACACGAAGCATGTAGAGCACACGAAGCATGTAAAGCACGCGAAGCATGTAAAGCAAACGAAGCATGTACAAAACGCAAGAAGCACGAAAAGCACACGAAGCATGTAAAGCACGCGAAGCATGTAAAGGCTACTAGCATGTAACCTGTGCCCCTCCCCCATACCCATGTGATTCAGGCCGTAGCCCTCCACCACCCCCCCCCCCTCCCCCACAACCCCCTCCCATTACGATTCCATTGTTCCAGCCGCGGATTCATGGTCATGCAAGTCCCCCCCCCCCCCCCGTCAACCTACCCAGGGTTCATGCTGCTCGCTTGTAATCATGCCTACTCACCCCACCCCACACCTACCCATGTCACCCGGTGTACCCGCCCGTCACCCCAATCTGACAGCTCCCTGCGGTGGGGAGCTCAGGGTAATAATGCCCTTTAACCCCCACCCCAAACACCCTCCTCCCACGGTGCGGACCCAGATTGCTACCACCCAGTCACCGTTTCATCACTGTGCCCCCCTCCACCCCCATCGCCGCAGTCAGCCTCAACCCCACACCATTCCACCTATGGGGCCCCAGACCGCTAACCCCTCCCCCTTACGCCCCCCCCCCCCCCATCACTGTGGCTCCAGTAATTCCAGCGTCGGATTATCACCATCAAAGGGACATAAACCTTCGTGGCGACGGCAGCAGAGGAACATTAATCTGGATGTCATCTAATCTCTCTTCACGTGTTCGCTTTCGGCACTGTGTGGACCTGTTTTACAACGGCGCCGAGAATACCGTTCTACGAGGGAGCCACACAAACCCCGATTTACAACCCGAGAGGATACATTCAGTGCATCATATTATCGAACATTAAACCTAATATTGGGCGCCATCCCATAGGCTGCATGTGTCATCAACGCGGTTAGACTTGGTCAAACGTCTTTTGGATGTTAGAGGCTGCTGGGTGGTTCAAAGAAGGCCAATAGTGCCTGTCCTTACACAACACTGACTAAAGTACTGCAATCTGCTCCTATAAATAATACATCGATCAACATAGGAGAGAAATCACCATAACAGCGAAATGGGCCTCACACTCTCTAATATATCTAAAAAGCTTCATCGATTCTACACCTGGGCACGAGGGTGGGGTAGAGGTGGGTGGAGGGGGGTGGGGGAGCGACAAGGGATGGAGACACTGACGTAACTAGACAGCCCCAACACGGTTTTGAAAGGTTGAGTCAGAAGGTATTTCCAGTTTTCCTGGAAACGAAAAATGGCCCGAAACCTTCTTGGTGAAAGGCAACAAAATGTAATTGCGTCCATTACATTTCCTGGACTTTTTCTCCGCGACGTCTATATTTATTCTATCGCCAGTTTCACACTTGGCTTAGCCAGTTATAGGGTGAGTGACCCAGGAGGGAAGTTCACGGCCTGGCGGTCCAGCTCGGTCCCCGAACACTTACTGTTGGACGGGGGAAGGGGAGTGGGGGTGGGGTAGGGGGAAAGGGTAGGGGGTATAGGGAGAGGGGTATTGGGAGGGTGGGGGAGTTGATGGTGTGTAGAGTCCGATTGCTTGTCAACCCATATATTAAACTTTAGTTTCCGTCCAAAATGAACGTTGGATGAAAGCTTGGACGGTGTAGCTTATACTCTCGATATTCCACATGGCAATATATGAAATGAATTGGTGTTTTAGGCCACTTTTGTGCACACAAGGGCTGAATGGGAGAAACCTGTTCAATATCAGTAGACCAGGAAGCCCCCAAGCCCCCGCACCCATCATGCACGTGTACATGACACTATCGCGAAAAGAGGTGTCGAGAGGTTTGTTCAGGCAGCTGGCTTAAAATGGCGTGCGCTCAACATATGGATATACAAATCGTGTATGTGCATATGTGAGACATCATGCATGCGCATATGTGGCTTCAGACATCCCCAGCGTCTGTGATCTGTGAGGTTGGTTTCTGACACACAGAGTGTCACCATTTACTGGGGTCTGAGGATGGTTTCTGACACACCCAGCGTCACCATTTACTGGGGTCTGAGAATGGTTTCTGACACATCCAGCGTCACCATTTACTGGGGTCTGAGGATGGTTTCTGACGCATCCAGCGTCACCATTTACTGGGGTCTGAGGATGGTTTCTGACGCATCCAGCGTCCTCCGTTACTGGAGTCTGAGGATGGTTTCTGACACACCCAGCGTCAAAATTTACTGGGGTGTGAGGTTGGTTTCTGACACACCCAGCGTCACCATTTACTGGGGTCTGAGAATGGTTTCTGACACATCCAGCGTCACCATTTACTGGGGTCTGAGAATGGTTTCTGACACATCCAGCGTCACCATTTACCGGGGTCTGAGGATGGTTTTCTGACACATCCAGCGTCCCCCGTTACAGGGGTCTGAGGATGGTTTCTGACACACCCAGCGTTCCCCGTTACAGGGGTCTGAGGATGGTTTCGGACACACCCAGCGTCCCCCGTTACTGGGGTCTGAGGATGGTTTCTGACACACCCAGCGTTCCCCGTTACTGGGGTCTGAGGATGGTTTCGGACACACCCAGCGTCCCCCGTTACTGGGGTCTGAGGATGGTTTCTGACACACCCAGCGTCCCCCGTTATACTGGGGTCTGAGGATGGTTTCTGACACACCCAGCGGCCCCCGTTACTGGGGTCTGAGGATGGTTTCTGACACACCCAGCGTCCCCCGTTACTGGGGTCTGAGGGTGGTTTCTGACACACCCAGCGTCCCCCGTTACTGGGGTCTGAGGATGGTTTCTGACACACCCAGCGTCCCCCGTTACAGGGGTCTGAGGGTGGTCTCAGACACACCCATGGTTTCTGACACACCCAGCGTCCCCCGTTACTGGGGTCTGAGGGTGGTTTCTGACACACCCAGCGTCCCCCGTTACTGGGGTCTGAGGATGGTTTCTGACACACCCAGCGTCCCCCGTTACAGGGGTCTGAGGGTGGTCTCAGACACACCCAGCGTCCCCCGTTACTGGGGTCTGAGGGTGGTTTCTGACACACCCAGCGTCCCCCGCGTTACTGGGGTCTGAGGATGATTTCTAACTCTCTCTAAGTGCCGTACTCCGCAGGTCCACAGTTTGCGAGTGTTAGCGATACACAAACATCTGACACATCATTGTATTGCTTTTATTTAACCGAAGGCGAAATCTGAGACGAAAATAAAAAAAATATTCCGCATTTTACCATGTAGAACCATTTCGTGTTTAGCGTTGTGAATAGTCAGATTATGCAGTATTTAGATAACAATATTCCGTTCATAAGAAACACGTAGAGCCTAGTATCTGCATGTCTCGATGATGTGACAAAATACTCAAATCTTCCCAAGTCAATCAATCAATACAAGGATGAGGTTTTTAATCGACCCCCCCCCCCCCCATCCACAAATCCACAATACATTTAGATTTACTCTCTTGGTTCAGTTACATAGCAGTGGGCAATAGTAGGTTATATCGGGCCACGTCTCCAGGGTTTTCCTTTCTTGAATTACTGAGACAAATATCAATGTTTTAAGAGACACCGTCACACCCAGCATGGACCCCGTCCGTTGTCCACGTCTGCCATCTCATTCAATGCTTATTGTCTGAATGCAAAGTGGCCCAGCCACGTTACTTAGCGTGTCGCCGATCTGATGTGAAGGAGGCCAGTGTCTCGCTTCGCTTGCAGTTTAACGCCAAAACATAGTGATAAGACTTGTATACAGTTGGCTACACGACACTTTTCGGCACAAATAAGTAAAGACAGAGAAGTCCGCGACCGCCCTACATTGACGTCACAGGCATTTCTACAATGTCATTTTAATTGCCATTGCAGTCATTACTCCCAGGAATAAGCGTTCCCGTGGATTGAACACCATGTCCGGGCCGCAGGAGCCCAGGGACCTATTTCACGTACATAGGTTAGTCGGCCACGGGGCTTAGTCGCCTAAAATCGCCCATCATGTACATTGTAAGTTTAGCCAGACTAAGCCCCGTAGTCGGCTAAACTGCGTTCGAGAAATCCGCCACAGAACACGCCTATGGCTCAGGCAATATACAATAATTGTATCTAAATTAATTCTGGGTAAAGCGGAAAACAATGTATTTTTATCATCATATTTTCTACGTTTTCTTTATATGGTCTCAGATGATGGAGTGTTCAAGGTCACAGCATGATGGTGCTCAAGGTCACAGCATAATGGTGCCACACGTGATGAGTACATCGAGGCCATGAATCTCTCACATATCACTCATTATGTCATTGTTACAGAGACAAAGGCATTATTAGTAACTCGACGATATTTAAAGTTCACACAGCAACAATGCCATAAACAAATTATCCCGTTACCAAATCTTAAATTACCAAATCCCAGGCGGCTTAACTCACAATAATAAAGAGGAGGGGGGGGGGGGGGGGCACTACATGTTCTCAATTGACGAGGAAACGAGCCTGATTAAGAGAAATGTGGCCTCTCTTTGGAAAAGCTAAGTATAAATGAATCAATATATAGCAATAACTTAGGATAACACATGACGGGTAATGACTTAAGTATTTGTTTAGAAATGTCACTGAAGAAGATATTGGCGCATTCATTTCGGCTCAGACTGTGATGTTAGGACTTCAGTATACAAGAGCTCCTTCAGTAGTACTTGTTGCCTGGGTTCTCCCATACAAATGATTCTATGTAACAGCGAACTTAGTCACCCGCTCAGTTAAAACAGGACATAACATAACGCGCTACAACAGGACTCACCATGGCGCGCTAAAACATGACACATCATAACGCGCTACAACACGACTCACCATAGCGCGCTACAACAAGACTCATCATAACGCGCTACAACAAGACTCATCATAACGTGCTACAACAGGACTCATCATAACGCGCTACAACAGGACCCATCCTGACGCTCTACAACAGCCACCAACCGTCTACAACCTACTTATCTCGCTCATCAAGGTTAATACTAGCATCATATGATGTACATACCTGTAAAAATTGCTTCTATAATAAACTATATTTCGAAGCCAAAAACTTGCCAGCTGCGACTGCATAATAAAAGGCGATAAATCAATAGACGCTACGCTCAGACTGGGATGAATCATTTACTTCTACGGCCAGCTAGGGATGAATCATTTACTGGTACGCCGAAACAGGGTTGAATCATTTACTGCTATGGCCAGACAGGGATGAATCATTTACTGGGACGCCCAGATAGGGATGAATCATTTACTGCTACGCCCAGACAGGATAAATCATTTACTGCTATGGCCAGACAGGGATGAATCATTTAGTGGGACGCCCAGACAGGGATGAATCATTTACTGCTACGGGCCAGACAGGGATGAATCATTTACTGGTACGCCTAGACAGGGATGACTCATTTACTGCTATGGCCAGACAGGGATGAATCATTTACTGGTACACCCAGACAGTGATGACTCATTTACCGGTACGTCCAGACAGGGATGAATCATTTAATGCTACGGCCAGACAGGGATGACTCATTTACTGGTACGCCCAGACAGGGATGAATCATTTACTGGTACACCCAGACAGGGATGAATCATTTACTGGTACGACCAGACAGTGATGATGCAATAACTGTCACGCTCAGTGCTAAATACCTTACTGTTACGTTCAGACAGTGCTATATCTATTACTGCTACGCTGCTGCTAATAGCGATTAATACATTGCTGCTTGGCTCAGACAGCGATAATTTATTCATGTTTAATATACATTTGTTACGCGTCCTTAGTAATCATTGAATAAAACATGTTATACATCGCTACCGTTCGCTAAATAGTAATACTTTACCGCCATTTATATACACATTCAGACGAGCGACTAGTCAATTTCTCTGCAGTGCCGGTTCAGATAGCGTACCGGGGTAAGAGGACTTGTCCGCGGCGGCTCGCGACAGGTACACGCGGTCGTCTTGTTAACGTGGCTAGGAGAAGCGGGGTAAGTACACCGCTCGATGCCCCCCCCCCCCCATGTACATCACTATTCACAAGAATAGTCACAATTCTAGCGCCAATATTCTGACAGTCACAGGCTTCAGCGTGGAGAGTCCCGTTGGCTTTCCGCTCTCTCACATGTTAGACTGCCGACCACCATCCCCCCCACCCCCACCACCTCACCTTATCCTTGTACCCCAATCTCACGTCCTACACTCTCGCCCCCTTACCCATGTACCTGACTTAGACTTCCTACAATCCCAACCCTAAACTCTCATACCCGACTCACGCACCCCGCCCCCCACCCCCCCCCCCCCGCTGCCGTCCCCATATGGTTATGTTTACAAGTTATCACGTCCACCTGCCAATACATTCACGGCGCTCGAATTGACTGATCCAGATTTTTAATACACAAAGAGATCCGGAAACTGCATGTCGTATATCGGAATGGATTCCTCTTCCATGCGGGCTTTCTTCGGCGTACCCCCGGGACTCTCCTGGGGCTGCGAGATCATGTCGAGAATCTCGTTCAATTTCTCCTGGAACTGTTGAGACTGTGAGAAAGTAAAACACATTAATCCGTAGCAAATGGTTAGGTCTACAGATTAGATACAATGAGAGATTAGATAGGATGTGTCAAAATAATACAATTTTACTTCCTCCACATAGCACTTATACACTTATACTCCTCTTTATACCCTTGATAAGGCAAGAATGTCATACACTCAAGAATTAGATATCATCTTTGAGCGTCCGTTACTAGGGTTACCGGGGTATTCAGGTGGCAATGGTAACACCACTGACACCAGCATGGAGCACACAGATGGTGACACTGACCTTGGCCTCCGACTTGGCGACGATGTCCTCGAAAGGTCCGGACCGGAAGCTCTCGTAGATCTTCCGCCGCTGTAGTTCCTGTTCCTCCTTGGCTCGAGGGTTCGTCTCTGGAACAGACCCGGCGCGACGTGGTAACTAGGGGCTCACCCTCTACCTAGTGCTTATTGGTAACTAGGGCCTCACCCTCTACCTAGTGTTTATCGGTAACTAGGGGCTCACCCTCTACCCAGTACTCATTGGTAACTACGGGCTAACATGTACATTAGTAACTAGGGTCTTACCCTCTACTCCGTGCTCCTTGGTAACTAGGGGCTCACCATCTACCCGGTGGGGTCATTGGTAACTAAGGGCTCATCCTCTACCTAGTGCTCAGTGGTAAACTAGGGCTCAACCTCTATCTAGTGCTCATTGGTAACTAGGGGTTCATCCTCTACCTAGTGCTCATTGGTAAACTAGGGGCTCACCATCTACCCGGTGGGGTCATTGGTAACTAGGGGCTCATCCTCTACCTAGTGCTCATTGGTAACTAGGGGCCACACTCTACCTAGTGCTCATTGGTCACTAGGGGCTCACCCTCTAACCAGTGTTCATTGGAAACTAGGGGCCACCCTCTACCTAGTGCTCATTGGTCACCAGGGGCTACTCGGTAAACGAGAGTTGATTGTTATCTAGGGGTTGCTTGGCAACGTAGAGCTGATTGTTATCAACGGGTTGTTTGGCAACGAACAGCTGATTGTTATCTAGGAGTTGCTTGGTAACCAAGATCTGATTGTTATCTAAAAGTTGCTTGGTAACCACGAGTTGCTTGCTATCCAGGCGTTGCTTGGTAACCAAGAGCTGATTGTTATCTACGCATAGCTTGGTAACCAAGAGCTGATTGTTATCTAGGAGTTGCTTGGTAACCAATTGCTGCCACTCACCTAAGACTTTCTTCAGCGATTCGAAAGTAACTTCCTCTGTCAGTGAACGCTGCAGGAGAGAGAGACCATCAAATAAAACAGTTACAGAATGGTACGTGGAAGGCTTCTGAAGATAATGATCTACGACATAATCAGTGAGCTTTAGTCGCGCAAAATAACACTACCCCGCGCACACACAGCTAGATCAGATCCAACACATCGGAGGTTAACACGGCGGGGCCCACAGACATCTGGAGCATAGATCTCCACGTTATATTCTCCATAATACATCGCCATAACTTATCTCCATGATAACCATTGTCTTCAACATAGTTCATGCGTTTATTTACTTCAGTGGCAACGCCGAAGTAACCGTTACACGTGCCGTCCTACCAATACACACTTAACAAAATGCCGGTTGCTTGACAGGAGTGAATGACCTTCAATCTAATTGACCTACCCTGACAGACGCCGGGGTGGACGCCTGGCTCTCAAGGTCAATGCTAATGGAATGGATATCACTGGCGCTCTTGTTCAGGTCAACGGAATCTGTAACCAGAGGCAATTAGCATGAGGCAACGTTCTTAATGAGGCCCACAGTATCTGTAACTAGAGGCAAACCGCATGAGGCAAAGCCGATCAGATAAAGATACAAATAACATGGGTTGAAGCATATAGAACTTCATTGGTGTGACATATTGTTGTGAATACAGGCAATAAAATTCTGCAGTAGCAGTGACCATTTTTTTAATTATAACAAAATACAGAGATACAATTCATGATTTAACCAATACAAATAATTTATCAGCAAGTCAATCATATCCAGGACAGGAATTTATAGCTGATAGTGGTACGGTCATGTAATGAGAAGATTCTAGGAATGGGGCTGTTAGATGAAACTCCAAAGCTAGTTACTGACACAGAACGCTAACATGCCTTCCACAGCCTGAGGCCGTCGCACAACTCAAGACTGTGCAATAGGCTAGCTCACCATGCAGACCACGACAAGGGAAACTAGGGCCATGCACAAAGGGAAACCAAGGTAGCCCCAAACCTAAACACGGGTCCATACATTGATATAGTAATAGCGCGCGTTTGCACTGCCAGGGCCTCAGGCAAGTTTAATTATCCGACATCAATCTGTAGCAGCCCGCCATTTTGGATATCGGCCCGAAGATCCCTATATTTACCGCAAACCTTGGAAGCGGGAACGACAGGTGTCGAATAAAGAAAATTTACCAATATATAAGGTATAGTCCCAGGAAATACACTAAAGGTGAGGGCAGGGGGGGAGGGGGGGGGGGAGACATAGACAAGCTTCACAGCGTGGCACGCATACATGACAAAGGAAAACACCCATAAGCTATAAAACTATTATATATATCGATATCTAATATAGATTATAATATAATTGTGAAGTATATAATGGCAAACGAGAAGTCTAATGTCGTGTCCTCTAAAGCCTCGTACAGTTTCCACCGATATCCTAATCACACTTTCTTATCGAGTAATAAATTTCAGAATAATTGTCTTAATATCAACAGGACCCCCACGGTTTCCGCCCCCCCCCCCACCACTCTTCATGACTGTCATCTGTCTTAGTACTTGTCCCCCACATGTACATGTAAAGCGCGTCGACATTCAGGCTAACAGCTCTAGACCACGATGACAGACAACAGTGATTGTTACCTGCCAGAGGATGGCCTTGGAGGCAAAAAGTCAAGAGCAGGAATATTATATTACATGTCACGCGTTACTCTTGGCCTCTTCAAAGGTACGACAAGGGTTAAGGGGCGAAGGGGGAGTGTGAGAGCTTGTTCTAATCAGTTATTGCATGGTTACCGGGTAGATACGTGATAGCTTAGTCTCACATCCAATTAGTTGTTATATCTCAACACAACCCGGATCTTAATCATGATATGCTTGTTTAATTGTGTGATAGATCACGTGAGCGTCTCGTGTTATATGCACACACCCTAGTGTATAATGTCTGACATGGCCACACCCTAGTGTATAATGTCTGACATGGCCACACAATAGTGTATAATGTCTGACATGGCCACACACTAGTGTATCATGTCTGACATGGCCACACACTAGTGTATAATGTCTGACATGGCCACACACTAGTGTATAATGTCTGACATGGCCACACACTAGTGTATAAGGTCTGACAGGGCCACACACTAGTGTATAATGTCTGACATGGCCACACACTAGTGTATAATGTCTGACATGGCCACACACTAGTGTATAATGTCTGACATGGTCTCACACTAGTGTATAATGTCTGACATGGCCTCACACTAGTGTATAATGTCTGACATGGCCTCACACTAGTGTATAATGTCTGACATGGCCACACACTAGTGTATAATGTCTGACATGGCCTCACACTGGTGTATAATGTCTGACATGGCCACACACTAGTGTATAATGTCTGACATGGCTACACACTAGTGTATAATGTCTGACATGGCCACACACTAGTGTATAATGTCTGACATGGTCTCACACTAGTGTATAATGTCTGACATGGCCACACACTGGTGTATAATGTCTGACATGGCCACACACTAGTGTATCATGTCTGACATGGCCACACACTAGTGTATAATGTCTGACATGGCCACACACTAGTGTATAATGTCTGACATGGTCTCACACTAGTGTATGTATCACATGGCCACACACTGGTGTATAATGTCTGACATGGCCACACACTAGTGTATAATGTCTGACATGGCCACACACTAGTGTATAATATCTGACATGGTCACACACTGGTGTATAATGTCTGACATGGCCACACACTAATGTATAATGTCTGACATGGCCACACACTAGTGTATAATGTCTGACATGGCCACATACTAGTGTATAATGTCTGACATGGCCACACACTAGTGTATAATGTCTGACATGGCCACACACTAGTGTATAATGTCTGACATGGCCACACACTGGTGTATAATGTCTGACATGGCCACACACTAGTGTATAATATCTGACATGGCCACACACTAGTGTATAATGTCTGACATGGCCACACACTAATGTATAATGTCTGACATGGCCACACACTAGTGTATAATGTCTGACATGGCCACATACTAGTGTATAATGTCTGACATGGCCGCACACTAGTGTATAATGTCTGACATGGCCACACACTAGTGTATAATATCTGACATGGCCACACACTAGTGTATAATGTCTGACATGGCCACAAACTAGTGTATAATGTCTGACATGGCCACAAACTGGTGTATAATGTCTGACATGGCCACACACTAGTGTATAATGTCTGACATGGCCACACGCTAGTGTATAAAATCTGACATGGCCACACACTAGTGTATAATGTCTGACATGGCCACACACTAGTGTATAATGTCTGACATGGCCACACACTAGCGTATTATGTCTGGAATAGCCACCGACTAGTACATAATGTCTCGCTTAGTCATTAACTAAATCAATCAAATTAAATGTGCCATTTGTTTAGATAAAAATGTCAGGCAGTCCACATAACCAACAGCAACAAAAGTGAAAACATGAAAAGTTACTAGAATGAAAGCGAACATAACAAGGGAGTGGCTTCACAGACTGCAGACAAACTTACAATTATAACCTGAAAAGCCTGCGAGTGAAATTCAGAATCGAAACACTAAATTGAAAAGTTTGCCTGTTCATCATGTCTTAATCCTAATATTATGATCGGGGTGAATCCGGAATCTCACTAACATCGGCATGAGCCATATTCAATCTGCATCACCAGTTCAACTTAACTTTCTTCACATGTGACATATCGATCATGAGCATTCAAATTAGTAGCCAAATAATGCCTTTGCCGTTCAAACATGATTTAAACAATAACGTTATTTCTGAAACAAATTTCTCCGTCACACACAATAGCAAACCCAACATCCGCTCTAACATGACGGACTGGATGTTATGTGGGATGAACGTTAAGCAATTTAACAACATTCCAAAAATGGGTACCACAATAAATTTTAAACCATTTTCGGAACGTAACGCAAATTTCCAGACGGATTCGTCTAGTGTTGACACAAGACATAGATGAGACGCGTTGTGTGATTGGATGACGCGCGCGGCGGCTGGGAGCGTTACCGAAGTCGGTGGGTTTGGGAATGTAGGGGGCGCTCAGGCGGGAGGTGTCATGGCCGCTACTGCGGAGGGCGTCGCTGAGGACGTCGGGACTGAACAGCAGCTCGTCGTCCAACTCGTCGGTCCGCGGGTAGCTGCAAGGAGACGGCGGCAAACACATACGGGTAACCACATACGGGTAACCGCAGACGCAGACAGTACGCACGTGTCAGAGGAGGAGGAGGAGGAGGAGGAGGAGGAGGAGGAGGAGGAAGAGGAGGAGGAGGAAGGGGGGGGGGGGGAGGGGTACGGTGCCAGGAGGAGAAGGATGTTAGGCAGGACGCAAACACGCATGTCCAGCGAGACCCACGTGACCAGCGAGACCCACGTGGCCAGCGAGACCCACGTGACCAGCGAGACCCACGTGACCAGCGAGACCCACGTGACTAGCGAGACCCACGTGACATTCAAGGTATTCGACACATGTTTTCGTCATGTTGATCTTGGAGATCTGGTGACATAGGTCTCACTGTATTAAATCGTTATTAAATTCACAACACCTCAACAAATCCTGTTCATACAGTACAACCAGACATTGTCAACACGTTGTCAATACATTCAATAGAGCCATTGTTAATTGCCGGACGCACCAAATAAATACATGCTTTCCGCAGCCAAGCAAGAAGTCGAGCTTATCGTAGTCAATCCCGAGGTCTTGTACCTGACCGTGACCCTTCGCCTATACACCCCTACGAGAGGCCTTCACCCTGTCACAGCCTTCGCCTATACACCCCTACGAGAGGCCTTCACCCTGTCACAGCCTTCGCCTATACACCCCTACGAGAGGCCTTCACCCTGTCACAGCATTCGCCTATACACCCCTACGAGAGGCCTTCACCCTGTCACAGCCTTCGCCTATACACCCCTACGAGAGGCCTTCACCCTGTCACAGCCTTTGCCTATACACCCCTACGAGAGGGCAGCAAAAAACATCAGCACTGCACTCCCAATGCTAGCCATGCATCAGTCCAGGGGTAAGCCGTTGCGGAGGGGTGGGGGGGGGGCTCACTGGACGGCCAGGACCCTAGATCTGGTCCCACCGGCAGTTTTTATTTCAATTTGTTTAGGGTTTAGCGGCACTTTTTACTTGTCATCAGGTTATATCGCGCCACCGCAGCGGCCGGCCCCTAACGCTGTGTCCCGCCCCCTGTACCGGACCCACGGTCCTTACACTTGAGGAGCGAGGTGAGGGAGAGGGCCGAGCTGCCCCTGAGGCGGGTGGGCGAGGTGGGGTCGGGCAGGCTGCCCAGCACCAGGTGGTGGTTGAACAGACACGCCTCCTCCAGACCCGCCAGCGACGCCCTGCGGCCAGGGTAACTGGCACGTGACAGCCACGGAGAGAAGGTCACGCAAGGTCAGCGACAAGGTCAGCGACAAGGTCAGGAACAATGTTCGTTACGGATCTACGCCAGATGTCAGGAAGCCATATTTACGAGTTACACTACGTATCGCACTGAAGCTGATTTGCAACTTTACGATCGTCTTAAAGATCGAAATGTAATATGTATTACTTCTTACAGGCGACGTTTGTATACAATGGAATGTAATAGACAATATAGACTACATATACAGTAAATAATGCGGCAAATCCAGCCTCTCGTTGTTACAGGACGACCCACCTGCTGGCGGTGTTGTTCCTGTTGAAGGCCACGTCGGGCAGGTAGGACGTGGAGCCCGAGGTCCGTCGCTTGTCGATGACCTGCAACCATACCACTCCTTATGTTACTGTTGTCTACAGTTCATAATGCCGTAGTATATTACTATAACCGAAAGTTCTAACATAGAGTGGATTTCGACGTTGATAGAGAAATAAGTTATGCCAGTTTATACCAAAAAAAAACATAGATGAATTTACGTTACTTCTACGACAGGGGGAAGTTGTTACCTGGGCGACTGCGGGTAGTTGTTACCTGGGCGACTGGGGGTAGTTGTTACCTGAGCGACTGGGGGTAGGGGTAGTTGTTACCTGGGTGACTGTGGGTAGTTGTTACCTGGGAGAGTGGACGTAGTTGTTGACTGGGCGACTGAGGGTGGTTGTTACCTGGGCGACTGAGGGTGGTTGTTACCTGGGCGACTGAGGGTGGTTGTTACCTGGGCCACTGGAAGTAGTTGTCACCTGGGCGACGGGGGGTAATTGTTACCTGGGCAACGGGGGGTGGTTGTTCCCTAAGCGACTGGAACGAGTTGTTACCTGGGCGACTGGGGGTAATTGTTACCTGGGCGACTGGGGGTAATTGTTACCTGGGCGATTGAAGGTGGCCGTTACCTGGGCGACTAGAACTAATTGTTACCTGGGCGACTGGAAGTAGTTGTTACCTGGGCGACTGGAGGGAGTTGTTACCTGGGCGACTGGTGAGAGTTGTTACCTGGGCGACTGGTGGGAGTTGTTACCTGGGCGACTGGTGGGAGTTGTTACCTGGGCGACTGGAGGGAGTTGTTACCTGGGCGACTGGTGGGAGTTGTTACCTGGGCGACTGGTGGGAGTTGTTACCTGGGCGACTGGGGGAAGTTGTTACCTGGGCGACTGGTGGGAGTTGTTACCTGGGCGACTGGTGGGAGTTGTTACCTGGGCGACTGGTGGGAGTTGTTACCTGGGCGACTGGTGGGAGTTGTTACCTGGGCGACTGGTGGGAGTTGTTACCTGGGCGACTGGTGGGAGTTGTTACCTGGGCGACTGGAGGGAGTTGTTACCTGGGCGACTGGTGGGAGTTGTTACCTGGGCGACTGGAAGTAGTTGTTACCTGGGCGACTGGTGGGAGTTGTTACCTGGGCGACTGGTGGGAGTTGTTATCTGGGCGACTGGTGGGAGTTGTTACCTGGGCGACTGGTGGGAGTTGTTACCTGGGCGACGTGTTGACAGAGGGCCGGGATAGCGGTCAGCTGGCTGATCAGGTTCATGAAGGCTGCCACCAGGGCGTGGATGGCACACTTGTGGGTTATCGCCAGCTCGCTCGTCTTCATCGCGTGCTGCAGGCCAAATGAAGGAGTTAAAATAAATATAAAATGGACATAAATTTTATATGCAATTGATAAACCTTAGTCTTGTCACATGCACCCATCTACCGGTAAAAAAGACCACATGACATATGTCTACCATACACTGGTCAGGAAAATCAAAGCCTGGACATTAGAATTTTATAGTAAGAATAAAAGTAGACATGCATAATACACATTAGACATGTCCCATCTTGCACTAGTCACATGTCTATCACACACTAGACATGTCTATCATACACTAGACACGTCTATCATACACTTGACGACTATTATACACTAGACGACATGTCTATCACACACTAGACACGTCTATCATACACTAGACACGTCTATCATACACTTGACGCCCATTATACACTAGACGACATGTCTATCACACACTAGACGACATGTCTATCACACACCAGACACGTCTATCATACACTAGACATGTCCATCACATGTCTAACGACTCACCTGGATGCCCAGCGCCAGCCTGAAGAGCTCCATGAGCACCTCGTCGCCCCCCATCTCGACACAGAGGAGACACATGGTCGTGTAGACAGACTCGAAGTTGTCCACACGGTTGTTCACCCGCTGGATGTTCTCAAACAGGTGCCAGTAGAACAGGGAGCCGTTCTGAAGGTCAAGGTCATTATTAGTCACCATAAGTACTCACCCGAGCCTGGTGTGATTTTTTTGCAGGACGTAATCGGTCTGTACCTATCGTCACCATTAGCGTCAGTTTAAAGTCATGTAATTTTCAATCTCCGTGCATTATGTAGCATAAAACTATATAGTTTTAAAATTTCATTTAAATTCGACGAAAACAAGCTCTAGATTACTGTGTAAAAAGGCAGTAGATTACAGCGTAAAAAATCCTAGATTACTATGTAAAAAGGCCGTAGATTACTGTGTGAAAAAGCCGTAGATTAATGCAATAAGCCGCAGATTACAGTGTAAAACGGAGGTAGATCACTGTGTAAAAGGGCGTAGATTACCTTGTAATAAGGCCGAAGATTATTGTGCAAAAAGCCGTAGATTACAGTGTAAAAAAGCCGTAGATTACTGTGTAAAAGGCCGTAGATTACTGTGCAAAAAGACCGTAGATTACTGCGTAAAAAGGCCGTAGATTACTGTGCAAAAAGCCGTAGATTACTGTGTAAAAAGGCCGTAGATTACTGTGCAAAAAGCCGTAGATTACTGTGCAAAAAGCCGTAGATTACTGTGTAAAAAGGCCGTAGATTACTGTATCCAAAGACCGTAGATTACTGTGTAAAAGGCCGTAGATAACTGTATAAAAAGGCCGTGGATTACTGTTATCTTAAAGGGTGGTGTAATATAGTGAATCGTTGTCGATATTCTGATCCCCACCTTCTTCATGAACATGGTGTCCTGTCTCGGGGCTTTTTCCACTGTCAAGTTCAGTTGACCTATGTCCTTGCATATGCTGTAAGGCGGTCCAACAGATGTTCCACAATGAACGATGTATCAAAGTGAATAGCATAAACGATAAAACATGCAAGTGATAATAAAGAAGAATTGTTAGTCATTTCACAGGCGGGTGTTTTGGTGTTTTACGCCATCTTGTGCACACAAGAAACGTACTGAAAATACCAATGACGATATACAACATAGAATACTTCTTACTGTCATTACATGGCTGAATTGGTAACATTAAACAGGCAACAGAACATACAATACGTGAACAGCAGGGGCTCGTTTCACTACAATATCATATATAGATTTTCCTCGGTAAAGTTTAATGTTTACACTATAATCGTTGCACAAGTGGCTGTGGGTCTGCAGGCCGTCTGTACGACAGAAATCCTACACCTATATAACTTGTTGCTCGTAAATTCTAAACGCTGTGCTACAAAGCAAAATATTGCCGTAAATGCTGTTTCGATCATTAATGGATGCAGACATTAATCACAACTCAGTGAACAGTGAGCGGTCTCTCTGTGAACGAAAAAACTCACGTGACGGTCCTTAGCTTGGGGAGGTTGTCATGGCGATCCAGGAGAGTGTGGAGGATCTCCTGAACGATCTTCCGGATTCCTGGATCCTTGTGCAGCGACATGCGCATCAGCGGCTCCAGGAAGGCCGCCGGGAAGGCGTTCGTCATCAGGACACTCTCGTACTTGGTGGCCACCTGGCGGAAACACAGCACATTAACTGTTACCAGGGTGCCAGGCTGGAGATTATCGACGCCGCGGCGGGAAAACCGGCACTCGACAATAAGGGAAAAGTATTTGATATATTTTTGATACAATCTGGTATCCCTCAAGATGAAGAAATATCCCATTATGATCGAAAAGAGTGCATTTCATAGTTTATGGTCGAGCACTCGATCACTTGAGACGTGCCCACATGGACGAACCATTAACGTTTTGCTGAAATAAATTCATTGTCGACTGTCACCGTGGGATATGCAAAAGTAACACGCGAGCTAAAGTCAAAGCTAAAGCTTTGTCGTAAGGTATCTGTGTCTCATCTTACGACATATACTGTCGGATGATATCACGTCATACTTCCCCATGATATAGCACAGATCTGGGCTCACCTTGAGTAAAGTCTTCATCAGCATTGTTTGCAGTAGAACGGTCTTGGGGCTACTAACACAAAGACGGTTCGAGTTCAACGAAAGCAACTTAACCACACACCTGCGACAACAAGTCAGTTGTGCAGCTTTTATTCATGTGTGTTTAGTGATGTCAGGGGATAACATGGACAACTTATTGAAATATGTATTGTGCATAATTTATAAATTATTTACTGCAAAATGTACCATTTAATACATTTAATACATCAGTCCCAGTTTGAACAAGCCGTATATGGCATCGAGCAACAATAATTAATGAGATATACAACAAAGAGTCCTTATGAAACTTATGTTTGTCTGATGAGGCTCTCTCCCTTGCTTACAACAACCTACCTTGGCGTGTCTTCCCTGGTGGGTAGCGGCACCTTGCCCATCACAAACATCATAATCTCAATCTTCTGGTAGTCGGGTAGATTTTTGGCGAATTCCCCTGAAAACAAAGATGTAATCAGTTACAAATGATTATCACCGCAAAGCCTATAACTCCGTCTTCTACCCGTATCAGCCTCCAACGTTGCCTCTTTTTGACGTCGCTCCACCATCGCCTCTGGCTGCACGGACTGTCCCATACATGGCGTCTTTCTCTTCAAGTATTCCCTTGATAACGTTTTTCCCAAATTATTCCCTTGACGGTGTTTTTCCCTAATTATTCCCTTGATGACCTTTCTCCATAACAATTGCCTTTGTGACCTTTCTCCATAATTGTCTCTTTAGCGTCTCAATGGCTAAACTGTGCTGATGACATCCCTTTTTATACACGGTCTTGTTGACACCATTAATCTCGATGACGCTGACCACCCCTATAGTCTCGATGACAACCCCCTTACCTATAGTCTCGATGACGGCCTCCTGGAAGCGGACCTCGTCGTCCATGCCCTGCTGGTCGGCGGTCTCGGCGTCGACGGACACGCGCAGGTGCCGGAGGAGGGTGTTGAAGACCTCGAGGACGGAAGGTCCGATGGAGCCGCCCGCCGCTATCAGCACCGTCTGCGACAGCACGTCCACGATGCTGGCCTTGACCTTGGCCGCGTTCTTGCTGTTGTCGTCCAGGTGGCTCATTAACATGTGGACCACGACGTAGCCGTACTGCGCCTGCAACGACAGCCAGGGGTGCGGGGTCAGCAACGGGCACCTGCAGGGTCCACAACCCACAACCTGCAGACACTCCCACCCCTCCCCTATTGCCCCACACACAGTCGAAACAAGTCGGATATAGTCCAAGGAACACCAAGCCTGTGACACCACAAAGTCAGGTTTCCATTGTAAGGAGTCCATGAACACATGGTGATCCTTTATTTATCCTATTATCAATTAACATCATTTAATTAAATAATTTAATTAGTTTATTAATGGTCTCTATAATTAGGGACCATCAATAAACTACATCAAACTATCAATGAACGATACAGCCGTTCAGCCGATGGATAATGATGTTTTTTTACTAATCCATCACAACAACACTAAGTGAGGAGTTTTGTACACAATAGAGAGCGCCCAGTGGGTTGGTTAGTGTAACAGTACAACTAGTAACGACAAAACGAGCTCTATTAGACCGCATCGTTGTCTTTATCGATCATCGCTCATTTTGTTATATCAACAAAATTAAAATGGACACCTTTAGTAGTGCTATAGTACATTGTGCCTATAGTACGCTGCTATATATAGTACATAGCCACCTTTCCACTGCAATGTTTAACGCCCGAGTGCTCGGTTAAGTGCAATCGACATAATTATGTTATTCAAACTGGGAACGGACAATGTTTGCACATTTGCCAAATTAAATAATTATGGATATGAGAGGACGCTTCAGCGCCTTATGCCTAGTCTACCTACATCAACATGTAGCTGTTGTAAGACGGTATTGAATGTAGACGTGGGCTAAGATAAGAAAAATAGAAGTAAAGACTCGGGGACTAGGAAGATTACTGCTAGATTGAATACATCAGAGTGAGGCGTCAGACAGAAATCACATATTCTCTATATTCACATGATCACTCAATTTATTAACATTATTATGTACATACATACAGTCCAAGGTCTCTGTTCCTGGCAACTGTTACACAGACACGGAGTCTCTAAAGGAAGGCTAGAGTTCTGAGATCATCTATTGAGCCAGAATCCTTGTGTAGCATCCGCCTGACTCTCCTGGTGAGTACTCTTTTTCTGGACCTGGACAGCGACGGGTTCCGCTCCAGAAGGGGGACAGCCTCGGACTTCGCGAGTACAGATGGCGGCGGCTGAGGCGGTGATCTCACAGGCGTTGACGATTCTAGAATGCGAACGTCTGGAGGAGCTTGGGGTTGAGGTTGTATCCTTCTGGATACCTTCTCCTCCGCCCATGGATCGGCTTCAGGATTGAGGTCCTTCCATGGGTTCAGCACGCCGCTAGGATTGTCGACGGTGTAGGTCCTGGAGAACTGATCCTGGTGTGAGCTCGTCTCAGGACTTAAACGACTGGGCGTCAGTTCGTTTGAGATTAAATCCTGAAGGTTGCATCCTTCACAAGGAGGCCTCGGGATGTCCCTCATTGGGCGTGCCGCAGGTGTGAATCCAGACAGATGGCGAGAGCTCGGATGAGATCCAGGATCCAGATAGGACGCCATCATATCCATACTCCTGGATTGGGCGGTGTCTCCGTGATCACATCCAGGATCCTGACGTGAATCCACTGTCGTCTCGAGACCTCCACACGTCGACAGACTGTCAAACACCTTATGACATGGCGTCCATCCTGGTTCCAGATGACCTCGAGACTCCAGCATGTTTATGTACACGTGACTGCTGACGTCACAAGCCTCACTTCAGGACCAGCGGCTGGTCTGGGTGACTTCCGGGGAGAATGAGAGACGGGACCGTCTGAGAAGTCCGACGTGTCTACAGGGACAGTCCTGTATGACACAGAACAGACGAGTGGGGTATGTCTCTGCCATCCTGGCACAGGGACGTCTTCGTGGTGTAGTCACCGAGGTAGCCGAACGATTTAACCCGTTTCGGATATCACTTTCAGTCCATGAGGATATGTCCAGCGTCAAAACAACGAGTAGACTTATTGTACAGTAGAAACCACAAATCAAGCTTGGTGGTACAGAGACATTCCTTGTGACATACTTTATAAGCTTCAAACATAAACCATAAGCACAGTGTCCTTTCTAACGGAGAGCCGACTGTACTGGGCAAAGGTCTGAGTGTACACTGCTGACCATGGCATCCTGCGGCCGTCTTTATAGGTTCCTGAGTTGTATAGGGGGCTGTGGGGTGGTATGGGGGGGGGGGGGGGGGGTACGGGTCCGGTGGTATGGGAGGACGAGGCCCCGATTCACACCTTGACTTGTGTGATCTACGATCATATAAAACGCACAAATTCTATTGCCATGAAATGTTTGACTTCAAAACACGTGATTCAATTATGTTGTTGACTACACAATTGCCTTCAGACGGCCCGCATGCCTTTCACCTACCATATAAATTGCATCGCAATCTATAGTACATTGCTATATATAGTACATAGCCACCTTTACACCGCAATGTTTAACGCCCGCGTGTTTGGTTAAGTGCAATCCACATAATTATGTTATTCTAACTGGGAACGGACAATGTTTGCACATTTGCCAATTAAATAATTATGGATATGAGAGGAGGCTTCAGCGTATTATTCCTTCTACCTAAGAAGTCTACCTACACCGTGGCCTTGCACCCAACACTATTACAACACCGGGTATAATGTTAGGGGCGCTAAGTAATGGGGGATGGCCGCTGGGACAATGAGATGAAAGGGTGAAGCGGCCGGTGGTGGTGGAACCCGCAACCGGCTGGTCTGCAGTCGAGCACGCGACCCCTTGACAACGGCGGCTCCCTACCTAGCTGTGGAGAGTAGCGTCCAGAGGTGTCAAGAGCCACACTCATCGTCAGCTACAGCTTCCTCGCCTTGTTTCAAAACTACGAACAAGATATACAACATTTACTGTCCGATTTTGATCAATGAGGTGCCATCGGTTACCTTGCATACATAACAGTTTCCGAGTGCAACAAATTTGGCATCGCTTGAAACTGATCCGACAACTGGTCATCTTGTTTGGGGGTGGGGGGGAGGTGCTCTGAAGTCACGAAGAATACATTTTTTTTATTCTGAGGTCACGATGAATTAAGTCCCCGTATACAATAAAAGAGGCGGATACATGATATAAATTGGCCATTTTTTAATTCACGGTTATTTAATATTAAAATTCCCAGTTCACGATTAATGAAAATCCTCGATCACGGCGGTCGGCTAATATCCCATTCCCAGTTCAAGAAGAATTATTTTCCTCATTCCCAGTTCACGGTGAAATGAAAAGTCCATTCCCGAGGAAAGAAAACACCCCTTGCCCCCCCCCCCCATGTTTGACTGTGAAATGCGTGCTGGGTCGGGGGTGGGTGATGGGTGTTGTAGATTAGGAAGAAGTGTGGTAGAGGATGGGGGCGCGTCTTCACACCCGTAACCCTGTAATCGACGAAAACACACGTAATATAGTGGGATTTCACCCCATTCCTGCTTGAGCGCTACGCTATAAACAGAAAACCAATTACATTTATTGCTGTACTCCATATGAGACAAACGACCCGCAGGCTAATAAACAGGAGTTTGCCCCTGTACACACCACTTGCTCCCCGACCCTGCCCCTTCTCTCGACCGAATACGCGACCCAAAGGCCTCTCGCCACACACCTTGTCCCCAAACGAACCCCGAGTGGCAAACTTGTTTCAAATATTTGTTGACCGGTTGCACAGTTTCAATTATAACATTGACGTCCCAACATGTACTTTTTAATATCTTACGGAAATATAGGTACATGTACCGTATATACTCGCAGCTAGGTCCAGTCTGATAATAGTACAATCTGATGATTTGTGTAGATTGCACTTAACCTGCAACACATAACAGCAGTGAAAATGACCGCCATCGAGACTCCATCTGAAGTCTAGCGATGAATACCTTAGGCGCCCCCAACCCCAGTGCCACAACTACGTAATAGTTGTTATGACCCCCACCCCCTCTAAACCCTGAACAGATACTTTCACTTCAAGGTGGGTTTAGTAATATTATCTATGAAAGTTCAATGTGGCGCCCATTCCTGTTGCACAGTTAGCATGTTGCCATCAGAGCCCCAACAAGGCGTGGTTCATATAAATGTTGTTTACAATAAACGGTATTGTACAGAGGTAGCATCTATCTACAGCTATTTATAATACAATCGGATTATTAATGTGGATTGCAATCAGCGTGCTACGCCTTTATAACGGGAAGGAGCAAGCGCCGCCCGGGTCAAGGAAGCCACGTTATGTTATTGTGAGAGGAGATAAGTGGGTATTCAGATATGTTCTGATCTCTGTCATCATCGACGACAACAAACATCACGACTGAAATACGTCTTCAATGGAATTGCGGTTATTTCTGTGATCGTCGATCACACGATCCTAGGTGTTAACTGCCTTCTCACCCGCACTCAACCCCCTCACCTCCCCCAGGCACCATCTCGCCAGTACCCCCAGAGACGTATAAAACCAAGGCAGGCGGCAACGGGAACCATTGTCAACAAACCTTTGCCTAGTGAAGGTTGCTTACTTTGTGTGCAGTATTCTACTCTTGACTCCTACATCAGCGTTTTACTGTCTTTCAGCAACCTGTATCTGTCTTTCGCTGTTGCGCTTTAACATCTCGTGAATACGATTTGTCACCAAGATAACAAAGTGCCTTAGAAGACCTTGTCTTTCTCTCGCCTTCCTCGGTGACTACACCACAAAGACGTCCCTGTGCCAGGATGGCAGAGACATACCCCACTCGTCTGTTCTGTGTCATACAGGACTGTCCCTGTAGACACGTCGGACTCCTCAGACGGTCCCGTCTCTCATTCTCCCCGGAAGTCACCCAGACCAGCCGCTGGTCCGGAAGTGAGGCTTGTGACGTCAGCAGTCACGTGTACATCAACATGCTGGAGTCTCGAGGTCATCTGGATCCAGGATGGACACCGTGTCATAAGGTGTTTGACAGTCTGTCGACGTGTGGAGGTCACGAGACAACCGTGGATTCACGTCAGGATCCTGAAATTGATCACGGAGACACAGCACAATCCAGGAGTGTGGATATGATGGCGTCCTATCTGGATCCTGGATCTCATCCGAGCTCCCGCCATCTGTCTGGATTCACACCTACGGCACGCTCCATGAGGGACATGCCGAGGCCTCCTTGTGAATGCAACCTTCAGGATTTAATCTCAAACGAACTGACGCCTAGTCGTTTAAGTCCTGAGACGAGTTCACACCAGGATCAGTTCTCCAGGACCTACACCGTCGACAATCCTAGCGGTGTGCTGAACCCATGGAAGGACCTCAATCCTGAAGCGGATCCTTGGGCGGAGGAGAAGGTATCCAGAAGGATACAACCACAGCCCCAAGCACCTCCAGAGGTTCGCATTCTGGAATCATCAACGCCTGACAGATCACCGCCTCAGCCGCCACCATCTGTACTCGCGAAGTCCGAGGCTGTCCACTTTCTGGAGCGGAACCCGTCGCTGTCCAGATCCAGAAGAAGAGTACTCGCCAGGAGAGTCAGGCGGATGCTACACAAGGACTCTGGCTCAATAGATGACCTACAAACTCTAGCCTTCCTTTAGATCTGTGTATCAGTGGCCATGAACAGACATTGGACTCTTATGTATGTATGTATGTATGTACATAATAATGTTAATAAATTATGAAGATAATAAACATGCCTTCGCTCACCCTATCTTTACGCGTCAACACTGCTATACACGATCATAGCCTGATGGCAATGGTGTACACTGTAAAACGGAGTGAAAAATTCCCACCATATACGCATATACGCAATTATGGGAATACTCCAAAATAGATTAATTTACAAGTTACATATTCACTTCATCGAGCAGGAGAATGTTATGGGTTATCAATCAACAGTGTGTCTATATACTAAAAATATTTTCATTTGAACATAGGAACCAATTCGTAAGCTTCTCTGTAGTATCAAGTTCAATTGAGTTATATATTTTAAATATATAAAAACGTTGAGTTGGTCGTCTTATTTCGTAACTTGGGACTGTCAGAGGCCAAGACCGAACAGACGGAAACCTGTTAAATATTGCAGAATGTCTAATTGTCTCTAATTGATGATTATTGGTCTAGGGTCTTATCAAAGATGGGGAAACATACAATGTACCTTTAAACGATACATCTAAGTTAATGTTAATAATGTGGTCGACAATACCACGTGGGACATACAGGATTGGCTGGCCTTAAATTGTTGGAGTTATAGGCCACGTGTCCTTGATTTGGAAACGTGAAGGCTAAACGGAACCAAAACATATCAATGTAATGGGGTTGCGCCGGGTGTGCGAGGCCACACGGGGGTAAGAAACCCGGTCACGGTGAGGGGGGTAACCCATCCGCTCTGGGTGAGGGGGTAAGAGACCCGGTCTGGGTGAGGGGGTAAGAGACCCGCTCTGGGTGAGGGGGTAAGCGACCCGGTCTGGGTGAGGGGGTAAGAACCCGGTCTGGGTGAGGGGGTAAGAGACCCGGTCTGGGTGAGGGGGTAAGAGACCCGGTCTGGGTGAGGGGGTAAGAGACCCGGTCAGGGTGAGGGGGTAAGAGACCCGCTCTGGGTGAGGGGGTAAGAGACCCGGTCTGGGTGAGGGGGTAAGAGACCCGGTCTGGGTGAGGGGGTAAGGGACCCGGTCTGGGTGAGGGGGTAAGGTACCAGGTTTGGGTGAGGGGGTAAGAGACCCGGTCTTGGTGAGGGGGTAAAGGACCCGGTCTGGGTGAAGGGGTAAGGCCCGTGTGGGCTGAGATTTGAGATCTGGAGGCGGGGCTGAGGGTCATATCCTAGTCTGTAGTTCAGCCTTCACACCTGTAAACCTGCAATCGACGAGCAGACACTGAATAGAGTGATGTAACTCCTTCCTTGCGTTTGTCTCGTAATCATAGATTGTGGAAGAAAGAAATTTACCCCGTCGGATTTATCATATTCCACATAAGACAAAGTACCCGCACGATCCCACATGCCATTCAGGAAGCTCCACCCCTCCTGCCCATCTAAAGTCTAGCGATGGATACCTTAGGCGACCCCACCCCAGTACCACAACTACGTAACAGTTGTTACGAACCTCCCCCCCCCTCCGCCTCCTCTAAACCCTGAACAATACTTTTACTTCAAGGCGGGTTAAGTAAAATTATCCATGATAATGCACAGTTCACATTTTACCATCGGAGCCCCAACAAGGCGTGGTTCATATAAATGTTGTTTACAATAAACGGTATTGTACAGAGGTAGCATCTATTTACAGCTATTTATAATACAATCGGATTATTGGTGTGGATTGCAATCAGCGTGCTATGCCTTTATAACGGTAAGCAGCAAGCGCCGCCCGGGTCAAAGAAGCCACGTTATGTTATTGTGAGAGGAGATAAGTGGGTATTCAGATATGTTCTGATCTCTGTCATCATCGACGACAACAAACATCACGACTGAAACAAGTCTTCAATGGAATTGCGGTTATTTCTGTGATCGTCGATCACACGATCCTAGGTGTTAACTGCCTTCTCACCCGCACTCAACCCCCTCATCTCCCCCAGGCACCATCTCGCCAGTACCCCCAGAGACGTATAAAACCAAGGCAGGCGGCAACGGGAACCATTGTCAACAAACCTTTGCCTAGTGAAGGTTGCTTACTTTGTGTGCAGTATTCTACTCTTGACTCCTACATCAGCGTTTTACTGTCTTTCAGCAACCTGTATCTGTCTTTCGCTGTTGCGCTTTAACATCTCGTGAATACGATTTGTCACCAAGATAACAAAGTGCCTTAGAAGTTCTTGTCTTTCTCTCGCCTTCCTTGGTGACTACACCACAAAGACGTGCCTGTGCCAGGATGGCAGAGACATACGCCACTCGTCTGTGACACAGCACAATCCAGGAGTATGGATATGATGGCGTCCTATCTGGATCCTGGATCTCATCCGAGCTCCCGCTATCTCTCTGGATTCACACCGACGCCACGCTCCATGAGGGACATCCCGAGGCCTTCTTGTGAAGGATGCAACCTTCAGGATTTAATCTCAAACAAACTGACGCCCAGTCGTTTAAGTCCTGAGACGAGCTCACACCAGGATCAGTTCTCCATGACCTACACCGTCGACAATCCTAGCGGTGTGCTGAACCCATGGAAAGACCTCAATCCCGAAGCCGATCCATGGGCGGAGGAGGAGGTATCCAGAAGGATACAACCAAAGCCCCAAGCTCCTCCAGAGGTTCGCATTCTGGAATCGTCAACGCCTGAGAGATCGCCGCCGCCATCACTACTCGCGAATTCCGAGGCTGTCCACCTTCTGGAGCGGAACCCGTCGCTGTCCAGGTCCAGAAGAAGAGTACTCGCTAGGAGAGTCAGGCGGATGCTACACAAGAACTCTGGCTCAATAGATGATCTCAGAACTCTAGCCTTCCTTTAGAGACTCCGTGTCTGTGTAACAGTGGCCAGGAACAGAGACCTTGGACTGTATGTATGTACATAATAATGTTAATAAATTATGCAGATAAAAATAATGGTTTTCTCTCAACATGTTCAGGACGTCTCGAGACTACCCTGCCCCCCCCCCCCACCCCACCTACCCGCCCCTGTCAACCCAGATTCGCACGTTCTCGGAAATATATCTACAAACTGGTGAATACGATCACTAACTGATCCAAGCCAATGGATTACTGGCTACATATACATAACTTATTGTGATATATAGTCACAATAAATTATGTAGAAATATGACATCGAACCCTACAGTTAAGCAATGATCGCAAGTCATAATTCTAAAGACTAAAAACTGCAAACTTCCAGCCCAAACCTCTATAGTTGACAGTCAAACATTGCAACGGCATGGGTGGTCTCAACAATGTTGCAAGGGAATTATTAGCAACAGTTACGTAAATACGGAAATATTTTGGATAAGGGATGTGACACATTATTACGATGTCATAGCCGCGTTAACTACGTACATTATCGTTCTAGCTGAAGGGGCCTAAAATGGTGTAAGATAACCCAAACCTCGAGTTACTGGACCATCACCGCCCGGCGGCACCTGCTGAATCAGTAGACCACCGTTGCCCCAGTGGATGCGCAGAACAATAAAATTGCTCGCGCTGGTGTTCTAGTAATCAATACCCTCTCCGTGTTCTGCCACACCTCCTGAGGTGTGAACAAATCGTTTCTGCGACAATATGATTGCAACCATATTACACAATAACAAAAATATATCCGAAAGGTGCCAGTTACACGCCAAGGGGAGAAATTGCAATCAACTCACGGGTGAAAAATGAATGAATGAATGAATCTCCTTTATTCCACCACTTCCTGGTGAGCATTAGAACATGTCATTTGGTGGGGGGGGGGGGGGGTGTCACTCGTTAACCCATGTAACGCATGGAATTCTGCTATTGTGAAGTGTGACAAAATAAAAACTCCTATATGGGATGGACACTACGAATTTAAGTTTCAGACGCGTCAGACCAAATATATACGTTAAACACCGCGTAATCTGACTGAAACAAGTCTAGTCTAGTCTAGTCTCTTATGATACTACTGTATTTATTTGTATACATTGTACTGGCTATTTGTGTTTTTATAATTGACCGTCCTGGCTGTTATGTATAGACCACCCTCACCTCCTCCTGGGTCAGGACGGTAACACGGGTTACGGAGATCCCGCAATCCTAACACATATTAGGAAAACAAAGCAAGGGCCGTCAACACATCGTTTACAACAATGGCTATAAACAAATACAAACAGACGACCTAACATTAACAGAACAATAGCCCTGACCCAAGATGTTTGTACTGCGAAGTACATGTAATTGCAATAAGCACCAGTGAAAACAACGAAATGCATCACCCCAAAGAAGGAAGAGGGGTGGGCTACTGTAATACCCATGATATTTGTTCATGGCGCGAAATGAGAAGGTATGTAACACCCCAAGACGATAATCCCTTTGAGATTTGGACCAATCCAATTGCCTTCCCTCTCTGATGTGCGTTCACAATTCAGATGTGTGAATCGTTGCACTGTTGCCATGACACCCGCAATGGGCCCCTCCTATAAAAGCTCGCTCGTGTGAATCAGGTGTCAGTTGGTGTCTCAGACCTCACACAGTGCGAAGCCTTCCTACCGAGTCCACCGTTGCGAGTCTGAAGCCACCATTGTAAAGTGCCTGTGAGGCCAGCATACCAGTTGAAGAGCTTACGAGGTTCTCGGCTTTCCCCTTATGAGCTGTGTGCTGGAGAACTCTCCCGATAGCTAGATGGGAACTGTTGGACGACCACAACTCACGTGTCACGCTCCCACATTTGACCCCATGCTTCACTCATATGACGTCATGAGCGCGACGGGGCATCCCCTGGATCCAGCGTGGACGCCCTGTGATCCGGCGTCCCACGGTCTGTCAACATGTGGGAGGCACGAATCCACATTGTACACATCTCTTCAATGTGACCACCAGGACGCAGTGAGATCCAGAATTTCTCTCTGTGTCGTACAGGACTGTCCCTGTAGACACGTCGGACTCCTCAGACGGTCCCGTCTCTCATTCTCCCCGGAAGTCACCCAGACCAGCCGCTGGTCCGGAAGTGAGGCTTGTGACGTCAGCAGTCACGTGTACATCAACATGCTGGAGTCTCGAGGTCATCTGGATCCAGGATGGACGCCGTGTCATAAGGTGTTTGACAGTCTGTCGACGTGTGGAGGTCACGAGACAACTGTGGATTCACGTGAGGATCCTGGATGTGATCACGGCGCCCAATCCAGGAGTATGGACATGATGGCGTCCTATTTGGATCCTGGATCTCATCCGAGCTCCCACCATCTGTCTGGATTCATACCTACGCCACGCTCCATGAGGGACATCCCGAGGCCTTCTTGTGAAGGATGCAACCTTCAGGATTTAATCTCAAACGAACTGACGCCCAGTCGTTTAAGTCCTGAGACGAGCTCACACCAGGATCAGTTCTCCAGGACCTACACCATCGACAATCCTAGCGGTGTGCTGAACCCAAGGACCTCAATCCTGAAGCGGATCCATGGGCGGAGGAGGAGGTATCCACAAAGATACAACCACAGCCCCAAGCTCCTCCAGAGGTTCGCATTCTGGAATCGTCAACGCCTGAGAGATCACCGCCTCAGCCGCCGCCATCTGTACTAGCGAAGGCTGTCCGCCTTCTGGAGCGGAACCCGTCGCTGTCCAGATCCAGAAGAAGAGTACTCGCCAGGAGAGTCAGGCGGATGCTACACAAGGACTCTGGCTCCATAGATAATCTCAGAAATCTAGCCTTCCTTTAGAGACTTAGTGTCTCTGTAACAGTGGCCATGAACAAAGACCTTGGACTGTATGTATGTACATAATGTTAATAAATTATGCAGATAAAAACAATATGGTTTTCTCTCAACATGTTCATGACGTCTCGAGATCACCCCCCAAGCCCCCCCCCCCCCACCCACCGCCTACCCGCCCCTGTCAACCCAGATTCGCACGTTCTCTGAAATATATCTGGTGAACACGATCACTAACTGATCCAAGCCAATGGATTACTGGCTGCATATGCATTTGTAGTGATATATAGTCACAATAACTTATGTAGAATAGAAATATGACATCGAACCATTCAGTTAAGCAATGATCGCAAGTCATAATTCTAAAGACTAAAAACTGCAAACTTCCAGCCCAAACCTCTATAGTTGACAGTCAAACATTGCAACGGCATGGGTGGTCTCAACAATTTTGCAAGGGAATTATTAGCAACATTTACGTAAATATGGGAATATTTTGGATAAGGGATGTGACACATTATTACGATGTCATAGCCGCGTTAACTACGTACATTATCGTTCTAGCTGAAGGGGTCTAAAATGGTGTAAGATAACCCAAACCTCGAGTTACTGGACCATCACCGCCCGGCGGCACCTGCTGAATCAATAGACCACCGTTGCCCCAGTGACTGCGCAGAACAATAAAATTGCTCGCGCTGGTGTTCCAGTAATCAATACCCTCTCCGTGTTCTGCCACACCTCCTGAGGTGTGAACAAATCGTTTCTGCGACACTATGATTGCAATCATATTACACAATAACAAAAATATATTCGAAAGGTGCCAGTTATACGCCAAGGGGAGAAATTGCAATCAACTCACGGGTAAAATATGAATGAATGAATGAATGAATCTCCTTTATTCCACCACTTCCTGGTGGGCATTAGAACATGTCATTTGGTGGGGGGGGGGGGTCATTCGTTAACCCATGTAACGCATGGAATGCTGCTATTGTGAAGTGTGACAAAATAAAAACTCCTATATGGGATGGACACTACGAATTTAAGTTTCAGACGCGTCAGACCAAATATATACGTTAAACACCGCGTAATCTGACTGAAACAAGTCTAGTCTAGTCTAGTCTCTTATGATACTACTGTATTTATTTGTATACATTGTACTGGCTATTTGTGTTTTTATAATTGACCGTCCTGGCTGTTATGTATAGACCCCCCTCACCTCCTCCTGGGTCAGGACGGTAACACGGGTTACGGAGATCCCGCAATCCTAACACATATTAGGAAAACAAAGCAAGGGCCGTCAACACATCGTTTACAACAATGGCTATAAACAACAACAAACAGACGACCTAACATTAACAGAACAATAGCCCTGACCCAAGATGTTTGTACTGCGAAGTACATGTAATTGCAATAAGCACCAGTGAAAACAACGAAATGGGTCACCCCAAAGAAGGAAGAGGGGTGGGCTACTGTAATACCCATGATATTTGTTCATGGCGCGAAATGAGAAGGTGTTAATATGTAACACCCCAAGACGATAATCCCTTTGAGATTTGGACCAATCCAATTGCCTTCCCTCTCTGATGTGCGTTCACAATTCAGATGTGTGAATCGTTGCACTGTTGCCATGACACCCGCAATGGGCCCCTCCTATAAAAGCTCGCTCGTGTGAATCAGGTGTCAGTTGGTGTCTCAGACCTCACACAGTGCGAAGCCTTCCTACCGAGTCCACCGTTGCCAGTCTCAAGCCACCATTGTAAAGTGCCTGTGAGGCCAGCATACCAGTTGAAGAGCTTAAGAGGTTCTCGGCTTTCCCCTGGTGAGCTGTATGCTGGGTAGCTGTCCCGATAGCCAGATGGGAACTGTTGGGCGACCACAACCCACGTGTCACGCTCCAACATTTGACCCCATGCTTCACTCATATGACGTCATGAGCGCGACGGGGCATCCCCTGGATCCAGAGTGGACGCCCTGTGATCGGGCGTCCCACGGTCTGACGACATGTGGGAGGCACGAATCCACATTGTACACACCTCCTCAATGTGACCACAAGGATATAATGGGATCCAGAATCTCCTCAGTCCCTCTGGATTATGATCCTCCTCGTATCCATCTCCGGATGGGGAGATGCCTCCTCACCGGGGTCCCCTATTGGGACTTCCCGAGACTTCCATATGTGGGATGTGACCTTCAGGATTTCATATCCCACGACCTCTCCCACAGCCGGAGAAGCCACTTCAAGACTCCTCAACACAAAGAGAGTCCGAGGAAACGTTTCCGGATTACCAGCCCACCGGGCGAGCACCCCTGGAAGGACGTGGATCCCGAGGCGGACCCATGGGCGGACCGTGCAGGATCCGGAAGGTCTGGTCCCGCCCGGTTAAGTCCCAGTCAGGATGTCCATCCAACCGCACCACCGTCCGGTCGCCGGGACGCCAGCCACGACACTCCGGAAGGACACCTCGCACACGTGTCTCCCTGGAGGAGGCGGCATCTCTACAAGTGGCTCAAGCAGGCCGGACGCCAGCAACGGCAGAAAGAGACCCGGAACTTCTACCACACTCTGGCCATTCTGTAGGGGGGGGGGGGGCATGTGTAGGGAGAGCGATGTTGATACGTTGACCTGTGAATAAATTATTCTGTAACGCCGACATGTGTTATTTCTTGTGACATATCTATCTACCAAAATCAAGCAAGCTAACTCGGCAGGGTTTTCGCCGGAAGAACCCTCCACAATGGTACAGTGTAAATGTATCAGAATAAACAATAAAATGTGTCTGCAATTTGCGCGACTAAAATTCTACACATTACGGTACTTGCAGCCCCGCCCGCGACTAGGGCTTTCAGTGGCAATTAGCGTCACACGATGCATGGAACAGAAGGTCGCACGTCCCCCTCCCGCAAGCCCCCATTGACATCACCCTAGACATCACTTTGTGGCTAGTATAGGCTACTCTTGTATAGCTGACCGCCCTGCATAAATCAATGTACATATTGTTATCGATAAAAGATTCACCCTTTCATTGTCAGGAACATCGCCTAAATAGAAAGTTATCTGTCCAAAGTGCCACTGAAGGACTGTAGATATCCAGGTCGAGGATGACCACAACATAGTCGCGTGGTTTGGGCCTAGGTTTTGTACCAGAAACCCTTTATTGGGTTCCCACAGGAAGCAATAAAAAATGTCACTGTGTTGTCCCGATTTCTCCCTGAGTCATGTATAGTTCCCCTGACAAACACCTGTGACCACAAGCCTTTACCCCTAACCTCCCCTCATAGCCACACCAACACCCCCAAATAATTATCCTTAAATGTTAAACGAAAGCCAAATGAGTTTAAAGTCATACATGCCACTGCGTAAGCGTACAAGATCAGGGGGTATTCACTTACATCACGTAACTTTTGATGGTGAAAGAAAACGAAATGAATTGCCCGCCCCAAGAGAAGTGAAAAATGTTGCATTTATCATAAATATATGACAAACATGTTTTTGAATAATACTTATAGAAAATAAATTTCACGAAGATGGGTTTACCCCAATAATCGCAGTATAACACTTATTTCCTGTGCTCTTAAATTTATGATCTGTCGTTAAATTAGCATTTAAATGATACGGTTATGAGCTCGTAACTTTCAGCGAAACGATTCCAAGGCCCAGAACTTCTGGCATGATATTATTTATAATAATCATATTAATCACCATATAAGACGGGGAATTCATAACATGGTAGTAGTAATAGCTGGTATTGAACAGTTACCGAAATGTGATCTAAGCTTCTGAAATTCCCTGATTTTACCCGATTTCTTCTTGAAAATTAAATTCCCTGACTTTCCCCTACACTGAATTTTCTTCCGTTATTTTCCCTGACTTATGGGAACCCTGCTTTAGTAAGAATCTTTGAGAGTTTTCCGGTTATTTGCGGTTTAAGGTTTGACCCCTCACACTCAGCCACACCCTCAGCCACACCTGCCCGGGTGATAACCGTGGGGTAGTGACCCATTTCTTAGCTAATCCCTTTGAGGTAAAGAAGCTATTTTCATATGAATTGTGAATCCCCTCCCCCTGGGTCAGGATTGTAACATAGGTTACGGAGATCACGCAATTCTAACACATGGTTAGAGAACAAAGCAAGGGACGTCAACACATCGTTTATAACAATGGCTATAGATAACAACAAACAGACGACCTAACATTAACAGAACAATAGCCCTGACCCAAGATGTTTATACTGCAAAGTACATGTAATTGCAATAAGCATCATGCAGAACAGAGAGACAATGAAATAGATCACCCCACAAAAGGGAGGGGGGGGGGGGATACTTTAATATCGATGATATTATTTCAATGGTGCGAAACGAGAAGGTGTTAATATGTAACACTCCCAGACGCTAATCCCTTTGAGATCTGGACCAATCCAATTGCCTTCCCTCTGATGTGCGTTCACAATTCAGATGTGTGAACCGTTGCACTGTTGCCATGACACCCACAATGGGCTCCTCCTATAAAAGCTCGCTCGTGTGAATCAGGTGTCAGTTGGTGTCTCAGACTTCACACAGTCCGTAGCCTTCCTGCCGAGTCCACCGTTGCCAGTCTGAAGCCACCATTGTAAAGTGCCTGTGAAGCCAGCATACCAGTTAAAGAGCTAACGAGGTTCTCGGCTTTCCCCTTATAAGCTGTGTGCTGGAGAACTCTCCCGATAGCTAGATGGGAACTGTTGGACGACCACAACTCACGTGTCACGCTCCCACATTTGACCCCATGCTTCACTCATATGACGTCATGAGCGCGACGGGGCATCCCCTGGATCCAGCGTGGACGCCCTGTGATCCGGCGTCTCACGGTCTGTCAACATGTGGGAGGCACGAATCCACATTGTACACACCTCTTCAATGTGACCACCAGGACGCAGTGAGATCCAGAATCTCTCTCTGTGTCGTACAGGACTGTCCCTGTAGACACGTCGGACTCCTCAGACGGTCCCGTCTCTCATTCTCACCGGAAGTCACACAGACCAGCCGCTGGTCCGGAAGTGAGGCTTGTGACGTCAGCAGTCACGTGTACATCAACATGCTGGAGTCTCGAGGTCATCTGGATCCAGGATGGACGCCGTGTCATAAGGTGTTTGACAGTCTGTCGACGTATGGAGGTCACGAGACAACTGTGGATTCACGTGAGGATCCTGGATGTGATCACGGAGACACCGCCCAATCCAGGAGTATGGATATGATGGCGTCCTATTTGGATCCTGGATCTCATCCGAGCTCCCACCATCTGTCTGGATTCATACCTACGCCACGCTCCATGAGGGACATCCCGAGGCCTTCTTGTGAAGGATGCAACCTTCAGGATTTAATCTCAAACGAACTGACGCCCAGTCGTTTAAGTCCTGAGACGAGCTCACACCAGGATCAGTTCTCCAAGACCTACACCGTCGACAATCCTAGCGGCGTGCTGAACCCATGGAAGGACCTCAATCCTGAAGCGGATCCATGGGCGGAGGAGGTATCCAGAAAGATACAACCACAGCCCCAAGCTCCTCCAGAGGTTCGCATTCTGGAATCGTCAACGCCTGAGAGATCACCGCCTCAGCCGCCGCCATCTGTACTCGCGAAGTCCGAGGCTGTCCGCCTTCTGGAGCGGAACCCGTCGCTGTCCAGATCCAGAAGAAGAGTACTCGCCAGGAGAGTCAGGCGGATGCTACACAAGGACTCTGGCTCCATAGATAATCTCAGAACTCTAGCCTTCCTTTAGAGACTTAGTGTCTCTGTAACAGTGCCCATGAACAAAGACCTTGGACTGTATGTATGTACATAATAATGTTAATAAATTATGCAGATAAAAACAATATGGTTTTCTCTCAACATGTTCATGACGTCTCGAGATCACCCCCCAAGCCCCCCCCCCCCACCCCACCCACCGCCTACCCGCCCCTGTCAACCCAGATTCGCACGTTCTCTGAAATATATCTGGTGAACACGATCACTAACTGATCCAAGCCAATGGATTACTGGCTGCATATGCATTTGTAGTGATATATAGTCACAATAACTTATGTAGAATAGAAATATGACATCGAACCATTCAGTTAAGCAATGATCGCAAGTCATAATTCTAAAGACTAACAACTGCAAACTTCCAGCCCAAACCTCTATAGTTGACAGTCAAACATTGCAACGGCATGGGTGGTCTCAACAATTTTGCAAGGGAATTATTAGCAACAGTTACGTAAATATGGGAATATTTTGGATAAGGGATGTGACACATTATTACGATGTCATAGCCGCGTTAACTACGTACATTATCGTTCTAGCTGAAGGGGTCTAAAATGGTGTAAGATAACCCAAACCTCGAGTTACTGGACCATCACCGCCAGGCAGCACCTTCTGAATCAATAGACCACCGTTGCCTCAGTGACTGCGCAGAACAATAAAATTGCTCGCGCTGGTGTTCTAGTAATCAATACCCTCTCCGTGTTCTGCCACACCTCCTGAGGTGTCCACAAATCGTTTCTGCGACATTATAATTGCAATCAAATTACGCAATAACAAAAATATATCCGAAAGGTGCCAGTTACACGCCAAGGGAAGAAATTGCAATCAACTCACGGGTGAAATATGGATAATATATCTAGAACAATACGTCATTTGGTGCGCCTTAGATACTATTTAAAAAAAAAAGTATTACATGGCTTTGAAATTATTTTGAATATTATATTGCATGATTCTACACCATATGCTTTATGATGGATAATTTGCAAAGTATAGTCTAAGTCATGTTCAACAGTAACACATTTTAGTTTTTTCTTTAACAAAATCTCGGATAAAATAAATGTATAAAACAAAAGATTCCGCACAAATGATTGTTATAATTGTATTTTCTCAGTCATTAAAAAAAATTCCACTGACCTGGGCTACACTTTATTTTTCTGTTACAATAAATAATCTGGACAGTACACAGGAGGGGTGGGATATGAATGGGGGGGGGGGGGTGTCACTCGTTAATCCATGTAACGCATGGAATTCTGCTATTGTGAAGTGTGACAAAGTAAAAACTCCTATATGGGATGGACACTACGAATTTATGCATTTTGTTGCATGTTACATTAAATTCATATGACCCTGTTACATGATGTTTAAGTTTCAGACCAAATATATACGTTAAACACCGTGTAATCTGACCGTTTGTCAAATGTTTGTTTTTTTATAATTGACCGCCCTGGCTGTTATGTATAGACCCCCCCCCCCCCTCACCTCCTCCTGGGTCAGGACGGTAACACGGGTTACGGAGATCCCGCAATCCTAACACATATTAGGAAAACAAAGCAAGGGACGTCAACACATCGCTTACAACAATGGCTATAAACAACCACAAACAGACGACCTAACTTTAACAGAACAATAGCCCCGACCCAAGATGTTTATACTGCAAAGTACATGTAATTGCAATAAGCATCATGCAGAACAGAGAGAGAATGAAATAGATCACCCCACAAAAGGGAGGGGGGGGGGATACTTTAATATCGATGACATTATTTCAATGGTGCGAAACGAGAAGGTGTTAATATGTAACACCCCAAGACGCTAATCCCTTTGAGATCTGGACCAATCCAATTGCCTTCCCTCTGATGTGCGTTCACAATTCAGATGTGTGAACCGTTGCACTGTTGCCATGACACCCACAATGGGCTCCTCCTATAAAAGCTCGCTCGTGTGAATCAGGTGTCAGTTGGTGTCTCAGACTTCACACAGTCCGTAGCCTTCCTGCCGAGTCCACCGTTGCCAGTCTGAAGCCACCAATTGTAAAGTGCCTGTGAGGCCAGCATACCAGTTAAAGAGCTAACGAGGTTCTCGGCTTTCCCCTTATGAGCTGTCTGCTGGAGAACTGTCCCGATAGCCAGATGGGAACTGTTGGACGACCACAACTCACGTGTCACGCTCCCACATTTGACCCCATGCTTCACTCATATGACGTCATGAGCGCGACGGGGCATCCCCTGGATCCAGAGTGGACGCCCTGCGATCCGGCGTCCCACGGTCTGTCAACGTGTGGGAGGCACGAATCCACATTGTACACACCTCTTCAATGTGACCACCAGGACGCAGTGAGATCCAGAATCTCCTCAGTCCCTCAAGATTATGATCCTCCTCTCGTCCGTCTCCGGATAGGGAGATGCCTCCTCACCGGGGTCACCTAATGGGACTTCCCAAGACTTCCATATGTTGGATGTGACCTTCAAGATTTCATACCCCACGACATCTCTCACAGCCGGACAAGCCAAAGCAAGACCCCTTATCACAAAGAGAGTCCTATGAAACGTTTCCGGATTACCAGTCCACCGGGCGAGCATCCCTGGAAGGACGTGGATCCCGAGGCGGATCCATGGGCGGACCGTGCAGGATCCGGAAGGACTCGTCCCGCCCGGTTACGTCCCAGTCAGGATGTCCATCCAGCCACACCACTGTCCGGTCGCCGGGACGCCAGTCACGACACTCCGGAAGGACACCTCGCACACGTGTCTCCCTGGAGGAGGCGGCATCTCTACAAGTGGCTCAAGCAGGCCGGACGCCAGCAACGGCAGAAAGAGACCCGGAACTTCTACCACACTCTGGCCATTCTGTAGGGGGGGGGGGGGGGGCATGTGTAGGGAGAGCGATGTTGATACGTTGACCTGTGAATAAATTATTCTGTAACGCCGACATGTGTTATTTCTTGTGACATATCTATCTACCAAAATCACATAGTCAAGCAAGCTAACTCGGCAGGGTTTTCGCCGGAAGAACCCTCCACAATGGAACAGTGTAAATGTATCAGAATAAACAATAAAATGTGCCTGCAATTTGCGCGACTAAAATTCTACACATTACGGTACTTGCAGCCCCGCCCGCGACTAGGGCTTTCAGTGGCAATTAGCGTCACACGATGCATGGAACAGAAGGTCGCACGTCCCCCTCCCGCAAGCCCCCATTGACATCACCCTAGATATCACTTTGTGGCTAGTATAGGCAACTCTTGTATAGCTGACCGCCCTGCATAAATCAATGTACATATTGTTATCGATAAAAGATTCACCCTTTCATTGTCAGGAACATCGCCTAAATAGAAAGTTATCTGTCCAAAGTGCCACTGAAGGACTGTAGATATCCAGGTCGAGGATGACCACAACATAGTCGCGTGGTTTGGGCCTAGGTTTTGTACCAGAAACCCTTTATTGGGTTCCCACAGGAAACAATAACAAATGTCACTGATTTGTCCCGATTTCTCCCTGAGTCATGTATAGTTCCCCTGACAAACACCTGTGACCACAAGCCTTTACCCCTAACCTCCCCTCATAGCCACACCAACACCCCCAAATAATTATCCTTAAATGTTAAATGAAAGCAAAATGAGTTTAAATCATACATGCCACTGCGTAAGCGTACAAGATCAGGGGGTCATTCACTTACATCACGTAACTTTTGATGGTAAAAGAAAACGAAATGAATTGCCCGCCCCAAGAGAAGTGAAAAATGTTGCATTTATCATAAATATATGAAGTTGAATGTTTTTGAATAAGACTGATAGAAAATAAATTTCACGAAGATGGGTTCACCCCAATAATCGTAGTAAAACACTTATTTCCTGTGCTCTTAAATTTATGATCTGTCGTTAAATTAGCATTTAAAGGATACGGTTACGAGCTCGTAACTTTTAGCGAAACGATCCCAAGGCCCAGAACTTCTGGCATGAGATTATTTATAATAATCATATTAATCACCATATAAGACAGGGAATTCATAATATGGTAGTAGTAATAGCCGGTATTGAACAGTTACCGAAATGTGATCTAAGCTTCTGAAATTCCCCGATTTTCCCCGATTTCTTCTTGAAAATTAAATTCCCTGACTTTCCCCTACACTGAATTTTCTTCCGGTATTTTCCCTGACTTATGGGAACCCCGCTTTAGTAAGAATCTTTGAGAGTTTTCCGGTTATTTGCCGTTTACGGTTTGACCCCTCACACTCAGCCACACCTGCCCGGGTGGGGTAGTGACCCATTTCTTAGCTAATCCCTTTCAGGTAAAGGAGCTATTTTCATATGAATTGTGAATCCCCTCCCCCTGGGTCAGGATTGTAACATAGGTTACGGAGATCACGCAATTCTAACACATGGTTAGAGAACAAAGCAAGGGACGTCAACACATCGTTTATAACAATGGCTATAGATAACAACAAACAGACGACCTAACATTAACAGAACAATAGCCCTGACCCAAGATGTTTATACTGCAAAGTACATGTAATTGCAATAAGCATCACGCAGAACAGAGAGACAATGAAATAGATCACCCCACAAAAGGGAGGGGGTGGGGGGTGGGATACTTTAATATCGATGATATTATTTCAATGGTGCGAAACGAGAAGGTGTTAATATGTAACACTCCCAGACGCTAATCCCTTTGAGATCTGGACCAATCCAATTGCCTTCCCTCTGATGTGCGTTCACAATTCAGATGTGTGAACCGTTGCACTGTTGCCATGACACCCACAATGGGCTCCTCCTATAAAAGCTCGCTCGTGTGAATCAGGTGTCAGTTGGTGTCTCAGACTTCACACAGTGCGTAGCCTTCCTGCCGAGTCCCCCGTTGCCAGTCTGAAGCCACCATTGTAAAGTGCCTGTGAAGCCAGCATACCAGTTAAAGAGCTAACGAGGTTCTCGGCTTTCCCCTTATAAGCTGTGTGCTAGAGAACTCTCCCGATAGCTAGATGGGAACTGTTGGACGACCACAACTCACGTGTCACGCTCCCACATTTGACCCCATGCTTCACTCATATGACGTCATGAGCGCGACGGGGCATCCCCTGGATCCAGCGTGGACGCCCTGTGATCCGGCGTCCCACGGTCTGTCAACATGTGGGAGGCACGAATCCACATTGTACACACCTCTTCAATGTGACCACCAGGACGCAGTGAGATCCAGAATCTCTCTCTGTGTCGTACAGGACTGTCCCTGTAGACACGTCGGACTCCTCAGACGGTCCCGTCTCTCATTCTCACCGGAAGTCACACAGACCAGCCGCTGGTCCGGAAGTGAGGCTTGTGACGTCAGCAGTCACGTGTACATCAACATGCTGGAGTCTCGAGGTCATCTGGATCCAGGATGGACGCCGTGTCATAAGGTGTTTGACAGTCTGTCGACGTATGGAGGTCACGAGACAACTGTGGATTCACGTGAGAATCCTGGATGTGATCACGGAGACACCGCCCAATCCAGGAGTATGGATATGATGGCGTCCTATTTGGATCCTGGATCTCATCCGAGCTCCCACCATCTGTCTGGATTCATACCTACGCCACGCTCCATGAGGGACATCCCGAGGCCTTCTTGTGAAGGATGCAACCTTCAGGATTTAATCTCAAACGAACTGACGCCCAGTCGTTTAAGTCCTGAGACGAGCTCACACCAGGATCAGTTCTCCAGGACCTACACCGTCGACAATCCTAGCGGCGTGCTGAACCCATGGAAGGACCTCAATCCTGAAGCGGATCCATGGGCGGAGGAGGAGGTATCCAGAAAGATACAACCACAGCCCCAAGCTCCTCCAGAGGTTCGCATTCTGGAATCGTCAACGCCTGAGAGATCACCGCCTCAGCCGCCGCCATCTGTACTCGCGAAGTCCGAGGCTGTCCGCTTTCTGGAGCGGAACCCGTCGCTGTCCAGATCCAGAAGAAGAGTACTCGCCAGGAGAGTCAGGCGGATGCTACACAAGGACTCTGGCTCCATAGATAATCTCAGAACTCTAGCCTTCCTTTAGAGACTTAGTGTCTCTGTAACAGTGCCCATGAACAAAGACCTTGGACTGTATGTATGTACATAATAATGTTAATAAATTATGCAGATAAAAACAATATGGTTTTCTCTCAACATGTTCATGACGTCTCGAGATCACCCCCCAAGCCCCCCCCCCCACCCCACCCACCGCCTACCCGCCCCTGTCAACCCAGATTCGCACGTTCTCTGAAATATATCTGGTGAACACGATCACTAACTGATCCAAGCCAATGGATTACTGGCTGCATATGCATTTGTAGTGATATATAGTCACAATAACTTATGTAGAATAGAAATATGACATCGAACCATTCAGTTAAGCAATGATCGCAAGTCATAATTCTAAAGACTAACAACTGCAAACTTCCAGCCCAAACCTCTATAGTTGACAGTCAAACATTGCAACGGCATGGGTGGTCTCAACAATTTTGCAAGGGAATTATTAGCAACAGTTACGTAAATATGGGAATATTTTGGATAAGGGATGTGACACATTATTACGATGTCATAGCCGCGTTAACTACGTACATTATCGTTCTAGCTGAAGGGGTCTAAACTGGTGTAAGATAACCCAAACCTCGAGTTACTGGACCATCACCGCCAGGCGGCACCTTCTGAATCAATAGACCACCGTTGCCTCAGTGACTGCGCAGAACAATAAAATTGCTCGCGCTGGTGTTATAGTAATCAATACCCTCTCCGTGTTCTGCCACACCTCCTGAGGTGTCCACAAATCGTTTCTGCGACATTATAATTGCAATCAAATTACGCAATAACAAAAATATATCCGAAAGGTGCCAGTTACACGCCAAGGGAAGAAATTGCAATCAACTCACGGGTGAAATATGGATAATATATCTAGAACAATACGTCATTTGGTGCGCCTTAGATACTATTTAAAAAAAAAAGTATTACATGGCTTTGAAATTATTTTGAATATTATATTGCATGATTCTACACCATATGCTTTATGATGGATAATTTGCAAAGTATAGTCTAAGTCATGTTCAACAGTAACACATTTTAGTTTTTTCTTTAACAAAATCTCGGATAAAATAAATGTATAAAACAAAAGATTCCGCACAAATGATTGTTATAATTGTATTTTCTCAGTCATTAAAAAAAATTCCACTGACCTGGGCTACACTTTATTTTTCTGTTACAATAAATAATCTGGACAGTACACAGGAGGGGTGGGATATGAATGGGGGGGGGGGGTGTCACTCGTTAATCCATGTAACGCATGGAATTCTGCTATTGTGAAGTGTGACAAAGTAAAAACTCCTATATGGGATGGACACTACGAATTTATGCATTTTGTTGCATGTTACATTAAATTCATATGACCCTGTTACATGATGTTTAAGTTTCAGACCAAATATATACGTTAAACACCGTGTAATCTGACCGTTTGTCAAATGTTTGTTTTTTTATAATTGACCGCCCTGGCTGTTATGTATAGACCCCCCCCCCCTCACCTCCTCCTGGGTCAGGACGGTAACACGGGTTACGGAGATCCCGCAATCCTAACACATATTAGGAAAACAAAGCAAGGGACGTCAACACATCGCTTACAACAATGGCTATAAACAACCACAAACAGACGACCTAACTTTAACAGAACAATAGCCCCGACCCAAGATGTTTATACTGCAAAGTACATGTAATTGCAACAAGCATCATGCAGAACAGAGAGAGAATGAAATAGATCACCCCACAAAAGGGAGGGGGGGGGGATACTTTAATATCGATGACATTATTTCAATGGTGCGAAACGAGAAGGTGTTAATATGTAACACCCCAAGACGCTAATCCCTTTGAGATCTGGACCAATCCAATTGCCTTCCCTCTGATGTGCGTTCACAATTCAGATGTGTGAACCGTTGCACTGTTGCCATGACACCCACAATGGGCTCCTCCTATAAAAGCTCGCTCGTGTGAATCAGGTGTCAGTTGGTGTCTCAGACTTCACACAGTCCGTAGCCTTCCTGCCGAGTCCACCGTTGCCAGTCTGAAGCCACCAATTGTAAAGTGCCTGTGAGGCCAGCATACCAGTTAAAGAGCTAACGAGGTTCTCGGCTTTCCCCTTATGAGCTGTCTGCTGGAGAACTGTCCCGATAGCCAGATGGGAACTGTTGGACGACCACAACTCACGTGTCACGCTCCCACATTTGACCCCATGCTTCACTCATATGACGTCATGAGCGCGACGGGGCATCCCCTGGATCCAGAGTGGACGCCCTGCGATCCGGCGTCCCACGGTCTGTCAACGTGTGGGAGGCACGAATCCACATTGTACACACCTCTTCAATGTGACCACCAGGACGCAGTGAGATCCAGAATCTCCTCAGTCCCTCAAGATTATGATCCTCCTCTCGTCCGTCTCCGGATAGGGAGATGCCTCCTCACCGGGGTCACCTAATGGGACTTCCCAAGACTTCCATATGTTGGATGTGACCTTCAAGATTTCATACCCCACGACATCTCTCACAGCCGGACAAGCCAAAGCAAGACCCCTTATCACAAAGAGAGTCCTATGAAACGTTTCCGGATTACCAGTCCACCGGGCGAGCATCCCTGGAAGGACGTGGATCCCGAGGCGGATCCATGGGCGGACCGTGCAGGATCCGGAAGGACTCGTCCCGCCCGGTTACGTCCCAGTCAGGATGTCATCCAGCCACACCACTGTCCGGTCGCCGGGACGCCAGTCACGACACTCCGGAAGGACACCTCGCACACGTGTCTCCCTGGAGGAGGCGGCATCTCTACAAGTGGCTCAAGCAGGCCGGACGCCAGCAACGGCAGAAAGAGACCCGGAACTTCTACCACACTCTGGCCATTCTGTAGGGGTGGGGGGAGGGCATGTGTAGGGAGAGCGATGTTGATACGTTGACCTGTGAATAAATTATTCTGTAACGCCGACATGTGTTATTTCTTGTGACATATCTATCTACCAAAATCACATAGTCAAGCAAGCTAACTCGGCAGGGTTTTCGCCGGAAGAACCCTCCACAATGGTACAGTGTAAATGTATCAGAATAAACAATAAAATGTGTCTGCAATTTGCGCGACTAAAATTCTACACATTACGGTACTTGCAGCCCCGCCCGCGACTAGGGCTTTCAGTGGCAATTAGCGTCACACGATGCATGGAACAGAAGGTCGCACGTCCCCCTCCCGCAAGCCCCCATTGACATCACCCTAGATATCACTTTGTGGCTAGTATAGGCTACTCTTGTATAGCTGACCGCCCTGCATAAATCAATGTACATATTGTTATCGATAAAAGATTCACCCTTTCATTGTCAGGAACATCGCCTAAATAGAAAGTTATCTGTCCAAAGTGCCACTGAAGGACTGTAGATATCCAGGTCGAGGATGACCACAACATAGTCGCGTGGTTTGGGCCTAGGTTTTGTACCAGAAACCCTTTATTTGGTTCCCACAGGAAACAATAAAAAATGTCACTGATTTGTCTCGATTTCTCCCTGAGTCATGTATAGTTCCCCTGACAAACACCTGTGACCACAAGCCTGTACCCCCTAACCTCCCCTCATAGCCACACCAACACCCAGAAATAATTATCCTTAAATGTTAAATGAAAGCAAAATGAGTTTAAATCATACATGCCACTGCGTAAGCGTACAAGATCAGGGGGTCATTCACTTACATCACGTAACTTTTGATGGTAAAAGAAAACGAAATGAATTGCCCGCCCCAAGAGAAGTGAAAAATGTTGCATTTATCATAGATATATGAAGTTGAATGTTTTTGAATAAGACTGATAGAAAATAAATTTCACGAAGATGGGTTCACCCCAATAATCGTAGTAAAACACTTATTTCCTGTGCTCTTAAATTTATGATCTGTCGTTAAATTAGCATTTAAAGGATACGGTTACGAGCTCGTAACTTTTAGCGAAACGATCCCAAGGCTCAGAACTTCTGTCATGAGATTATTTATAATAATCATATTAATCACCATATAAGACAGGGAATTCATAACATGGTAGAAGTAATAGCCGGTATTGAACAGTTACCAAAATGTGATCTAAGCTTCTGAAATTCCCTGATTTTCCCCGATTTCTTCTTGAAAATTAAATTCCCTGACTTTCCCCTACACTGAATTTTCTTCCGTTATTTTCCCTGACTTATGGGGCCTCGCTTTAGTAAGAATCTTTGAGAGTTTTCCGGTTATTTGCCGTTTACGGTATGACCCCTCACACTCAGCCACACCCTCAGCCACACCTGCCCGGGTGGGGTAGTGACCCATTTCTTAGCTAATCCCTTTCAGGTAAAGGAGCTATTTTCATATGAATTGTGAATCCCCTCCCCCTGGGTCAGGATTGTAACATAGGTTACGGAGATCACGCAATTCTAACACATGGTTAGAGAACAAAGCAAGGGACGTCAACACATCGTTTATAACAATGGCTATCAATAACAACAAACAGACGACCTAACATTAACAGAACAATAGCCCTGACCCAAGATGTTTATACTGCAAAGTACATGTAATTGCAATAAGCATCATGCAGAACAGAGAGACAATGAAATAGATCACCCCACAAAAGGGAGGGGGGGGGGGTGGGATACTTTAATATCGATGATATTATTTCAATGGTGCGAAACGAGAAGGTGTTAATATGTAACACCCCAAGACGCTAATCCCTTTGAGATCTGGACCAATCCAATTGCCTTCCCTCTGATGTGCGTTCACAATTCAGATGTGTGAATCGTTGCACTGTTGCCATGACACCCGCAATGGGCCCCTCCTATAAAAGCTTGCTCGTGTGAATCAGGTGTCAGTTGGTGTCTCAGACCTCACACAGTGCGAAGCCTTCCTACCGAGTCCACCGTTGCCAGTCTGAAGCCACCATTGTAAAGTGCCTGTGAGGCCAGCATACCAGTTGAAGAGCTTAAGAGGTTCTCGGCTTTCCCCTGGTGAGCTGTATGCTGGGTAGCTGTCCCGATAGCCAGATGGGAACTGTTGGGCGACCACAACCCACCTGTCACGCTCCAACATTTGACCCCATGCTTCACTCATATGACGTCATGAGCGCGACGGGGCATCCCCTGGATCCAGAGTGGACGCCCTGTGATCGGGCGTCCCACAGTCTGACAACATGTGGGAGGCACGAATCCACATTGTACACACCTCCTCAATGTGACCACAAGGATATAATGGGATCCAGAATCTCCTCAGTCCCTCTGGATTATGATCCTCCTCGTATCCATCTCCGGATGGGGAGATGCCTCCTCACCGGGGTCCCTTATTGGGACTTCCCGAGACTTCCATATGTGGGATGTGACCTTCAGGATTTCATATCCCACGACCTCTCCCACAGCCGGAGAAGCCACTTCAAGACTCCTCAACACAAAGAGAGTCCGAGAAAACGTTTCCGGATTACCAGCCCACCGGGCGAGCACCCCTGGAAGGACGTGGATCCCGAGGCGGACCCATGGGCGGACCGTGCAGGATCCGGAAAGTCTGGTCCCGCCCGGTTAAGTCCCAGTCAGGATGTCCATCCAACCGCACCACCGTCCGGTCGCCGGGACGCCAGCCACGACACTCCGGAAGAACACCTCGCACACGTGTCTCCCTGGAGGAGGCGGCATCTCTACAAGTGGCTCAAGCAGGCCGGACGCCAGCAACGGCAGAAAGAGACCCGGAACTTCTACCACACTCTGGCCATTCTGTAGGGGGGGGGGCATGTGTAGGGAGAGCGATGTTGATACGTTGACCTGTGAATAAATTATTCTGTAACGCCGACATGTGTTATTTCTTGTGACATATCTATCTACCAAAATCACATAGTCAAGCAAGCTAACTCGGCAGGGTTTTCGCCGGAAGAACCCTCCACAATGGTACAGTGTAAATGTATCAGAATAAACAATAAAATGTGTCTGCAATTTGCGCGACAGAATAACACATTACGGTACTTGCATCCCCGCCCGCGACTAGGGCTTTCAGTGGCAATTAGCGTCACACGATGCATGGAACAGAAGGTCGCACGCCCCCCTCCCGCAAGCCCCCATTGACATCACCCTAGATATCACTTTGTGGCTAGTATAGGCTACTCTTGTATAGCTGACCGCCCTGCATAAATCAATGTACATATTGTTATCGATAAAAGATTCACCCTTTCATTGTCAGGAACATCGCCTAAATAGAAAGTTATCTGTCCAAAGTGCCACTGAAGGACTGTAGATATCCAGGTCGAGGATGACCACAACATAGTCGCGTGGTTTAGGCCTAGGTTTTGTACCAGAAACCCTTTATTGGGTTCCCACAGGAAACAATAAAAAATGTCACTGATTTGTCTCGATTTCTCCCTGAGTCATGTATAGTTCCCCTGACAAACACCTGTGACCACAAGCCTTTACCCCTAACCTCCCCTCATAGCCACACCAACACCCCCAAATAATTATCCTTAAATGTTGAACGAAAGCAAAATGAGTTTAAAGTCATACATGCCACTGCGTAAGCGTACAAGATCAGGGGGTCATTCACTTACATCACGTAACTTTTGACGGTGAAAGAAAACGAAATGAATTGCCCGCCCCAAGAAAAGTGAAAAATGTTGCATTTATCATAAATATATGACAAACATGTTTTTGAATAATACTGATAGAAAATAAATTTCACGAAGATGGGTTCACCCCAATAATCGCAGTAAAACACTTATTTCCTGTGCTCTTACATTTATGATCTGTCGTTAAATTAGCATTTAAAGGATACGGTTACGAGCTCGTAACTTTTAGCGAAACGATCCCAAGGCCCAGAACTTCTGGCATGAGATTATTTATAATAATCATATTAATCACCATATAAGACGGGGAATTCATAACATGGTAGTAGTAATAGCTGGTATTGAACAGTTACCGAAATGTGATCTAAGCTTCTGAAATTCCCTGATTTTCCCCGATTTCTTCTTGAAAATTAAATTCCCTGACTTTCCCCTACACTGAATTTTCTTCCGTTATTTTCCCTGATTTATGGGAACCCCGCTTTAGTAAGAATCTTTGAGAGTTTTCCGGTTATTTGCCGTTTACGGTTTGACCCCTCACACTCAGCCACACCCTCAGCCACACCTACCCGGGTGGGGTAGTGACCCATTTCTTAGCTAATCCCTTTGAGGTAAAGGAGCTATTTTCATATGAATTGTGAATCCCCTCCCCCTGGGTCAGGATTGTAACATAGGTTACGGAGATCACGCAATTCTAACACATGGTTAGAGAACAAAGCAAGGGACGTCAACACATCGTTTATAACAATGGCTATAAATAACAACAAACAGACGACCTAACATTAACAGAACAATAGCCCTGACCCAAGATGTTTATACTGCAAAGTACATGTAATTGCAATAAGCATCATGCAGAACGGAGAGAGAATGAAATAGATCACCCCACAAAAGGGAGGGGGGGGGGATACTTTAATATCGATGACATTATTTCAATGGTGCGAAACGAGAAGGTGTTAATATGTAACACCCCAAGACGCTAATCCCTTTGAGATCTGGACCAATCCAATTGCCTTCCCTCTGATGTGCGTTCACAATTCAGATGTGTGAACCGTTGCACTGTTGCCATGACACCCACAATGGGCTCCTCCTATAAAAGCTCGCTCGTGTGAATCAGGTGTCAGTTGGTGTCTCAGACTTCACACAGTCCGTAGCCTTCCTGCCGAGTCCACCGTTGCCAGTCTGAAGCCACCAATTGTAAAGTGCCTGTGAGGCCAGCATACCAGTTAAAGAGCTAACGAGGTTCTCGGCTTTCCCCTTATGAGCTGTCTGCTGGAGAACTGTCCCGATAGCCAGATGGGAACTGTTGGACGACCACAACTCACGTGTCACGCTCCCACATTTGACCCCATGCTTCACTCATATGACGTCATGAGCGCGACGGGGCATCCCCTGGATCCAGAGTGGACGCCCTGCGATCCGGCGTCCCACGGTCTGTCAACGTGTGGGAGGCACGAATCCACATTGTACACACCTCTTCAATGTGACCACCAGGACGCAGTGAGATCCAGAATCTCCTCAGTCCCTCAAGATTATGATCCTCCTCTCGTCCGTCTCCGGATAGGGAGATGCCTCCTCACCGGGGTCACCTAATGGGACTTCCCAAGACTTCCATATGTTGGATGTGACCTTCAAGATTTCATACCCCACGACATCTCTCACAGCCGGACAAGCCAAAGCAAGACCCCTTATCACAAAGAGAGTCCTATGAAACGTTTCCGGATTACCAGTCCACCGGGCGAGCATCCCTGGAAGGACGTGGATCCCGAGGCGGATCCATGGGCGGACCGTGCAGGATCCGGAAGGACTCGTCCCGCCCGGTTACGTCCCAGTCAGGATGTCATCCAGCCACACCACTGTCCGGTCGCCGGGACGCCAGTCACGACACTCCGGAAGGACACCTCGCACACGTGTCTCCCTGGAGGAGGCGGCATCTCTACAAGTGGCTCAAGCAGGCCGGACGCCAGCAACGGCAGAAAGAGACCCGGAACTTCTACCACACTCTGGCCATTCTGTAGGGGTGGGGGGAGGGCATGTGTAGGGAGAGCGATGTTGATACGTTGACCTGTGAATAAATTATTCTGTAACGCCGACATGTGTTATTTCTTGTGACATATCTATCTACCAAAATCACATAGTCAAGCAAGCTAACTCGGCAGGGTTTTCGCCGGAAGAACCCTCCACAATGGTACAGTGTAAATGTATCAGAATAAACAATAAAATGTGTCTGCAATTTGCGCGACTAAAATTCTACACATTACGGTACTTGCAGCCCCGCCCGCGACTAGGGCTTTCAGTGGCAATTAGCGTCACACGATGCATGGAACAGAAGGTCGCACGCCCCCCTCCCGCAAGCCCCCATTGACATCACCCTAGATATCACTTTGTGGCTAGTATAGGCTACTCTTGTATAGCTGACCGCCCTGCATAAATCAATGTACATATTGTTATCGATAAAAGATTCACCCTTTCATTGTCAGGAACATCGCCTAAATAGAAAGTTATCTGTCCAAAGTGCCACTGAAGGACTGTAGATATCCAGGTCGAGGATGACCACAACATAGTCGCGTGGTTTAGGCCTAGGTTTTGTACCAGAAACCCTTTATTGGGTTCCCACAGGAAACAATAAAAAATGTCACTGATTTGTCTCGATTTCTCCCTGAGTCATGTATAGTTCCCCTGACAAACACCTGTGACCACAAGCCTTTACCCCTAACCTCCCCTCATAGCCACACCAACACCCCCAAATAATTATCCTTAAATGTTGAACGAAAGCAAAATGAGTTTAAAGTCATACATGCCACTGCGTAAGCGTACAAGATCAGGGGGTCATTCACTTACATCACGTAACTTTTGACGGTGAAAGAAAACGAAATGAATTGCCCGCCCCAAGAAAAGTGAAAAATGTTGCATTTATCATAAATATATGACAAACATGTTTTTGAATAATACTGATAGAAAATAAATTTCACGAAGATGGGTTCACCCCAATAATCGCAGTAAAACACTTATTTCCTGTGCTCTTACATTTATGATCTGTCGTTAAATTAGCATTTAAAGGATACGGTTACGAGCTCGTAACTTTTAGCGAAACGATCCCAAGGCCCAGAACTTCTGGCATGAGATTATTTATAATAATCATATTAATCACCATATAAGACGGGGAATTCATAACATGGTAGTAGTAATAGCTGGTATTGAACAGTTACCGAAATGTGATCTAAGCTTCTGAAATTCCCTGATTTTCCCCGATTTCTTCTTGAAAATTAAATTCCCTGACTTTCCCCTACACTGAATTTTCTTCCGTTATTTTCCCTGATTTATGGGAACCCCGCTTTAGTAAGAATCTTTGAGAGTTTTCCGGTTATTTGCCGTTTACGGTTTGACCCCTCACACTCAGCCACACCCTCAGCCACACCTACCCGGGTGGGGTAGTGACCCATTTCTTAGCTAATCCCTTTGAGGTAAAGGAGCTATTTTCATATGAATTGTGAATCCCCTCCCCCTGGGTCAGGATTGTAACATAGGTTACGGAGATCACGCAATTCTAACACATGGTTAGAGAACAAAGCAAGGGACGTCAACACATCGTTTATAACAATGGCTATAAATAACAACAAACAGACGACCTAACATTAACAGAACAATAGCCCTGACCCAAGATGTTTATACTGCAAAGTACATGTAATTGCAATAAGCATCATGCAGAACGGAGAGAGAATGAAATAGATCACCCCACAAAAGGGAGGGGGGGGGGATACTTTAATATCGATGACATTATTTCAATGGTGCGAAACGAGAAGGTGTTAATATGTAACACCCCAAGACGCTAATCCCTTTGAGATCTGGACCAATCCAATTGCCTTCCCTCTGATGTGCGTTCACAATTCAGATGTGTGAACCGTTGCACTGTTGCCATGACACCCACAATGGGCTCCTCCTATAAAAGCTCGCTCGTGTGAATCAGGTGTCAGTTGGTGTCTCAGACTTCACACAGTCCGTAGCCTTCCTGCCGAGTCCACCGTTGCCAGTCTGAAGCCACCAATTGTAAAGTGCCTGTGAGGCCAGCATACCAGTTAAAGAGCTAACGAGGTTCTCGGCTTTCCCCTTATGAGCTGTCTGCTGGAGAACTGTCCCGATAGCCAGATGGGAACTGTTGGACGACCACAACTCACGTGTCACGCTCCCACATTTGACCCCATGCTTCACTCATATGACGTCATGAGCGCGACGGGGCATCCCCTGGATCCAGAGTGGACGCCCTGCGATCCGGCGTCCCACGGTCTGTCAACGTGTGGGAGGCACGAATCCACATTGTACACACCTCTTCAATGTGACCACCAGGACGCAGTGAGATCCAGAATCTCCTCAGTCCCTCAAGATTATGATCCTCCTCTCGTCCGTCTCCGGATAGGGAGATGCCTCCTCACCGGGGTCACCTAATGGGACTTCCCAAGACTTCCATATGTTGGATGTGACCTTCAAGATTTCATACCCCACGACATCTCTCACAGCCGGACAAGCCAAAGCAAGACCCCTTATCACAAAGAGAGTCCTATGAAACGTTTCCGGATTACCAGTCCACCGGGCGAGCATCCCTGGAAGGACGTGGATCCCGAGGCGGATCCATGGGCGGACCGTGCAGGATCCGGAAGGACTCGTCCCGCCCGGTTACGTCCCAGTCAGGATGTCATCCAGCCACACCACTGTCCGGTCGCCGGGACGCCAGTCACGACACTCCGGAAGGACACCTCGCACACGTGTCTCCCTGGAGGAGGCGGCATCTCTACAAGTGGCTCAAGCAGGCCGGACGCCAGCAACGGCAGAAAGAGACCCGGAACTTCTACCACACTCTGGCCATTCTGTAGGGGTGGGGGGAGGGCATGTGTAGGGAGAGCGATGTTGATACGTTGACCTGTGAATAAATTATTCTGTAACGCCGACATGTGTTATTTCTTGTGACATATCTATCTACCAAAATCACATAGTCAAGCAAGCTAACTCGGCAGGGTTTTCGCCGGAAGAACCCTCCACAATGGTACAGTGTAAATGTATCAGAATAAACAATAAAATGTGTCTGCAATTTGCGCGACTAAAATTCTACACATTACGGTACTTGCAGCCCCGCCCGCGACTAGGGCTTTCAGTGGCAATTAGCGTCACACGATGCATGGAACAGAAGGTCGCACGTCCCCCTCCCGCAAGCCCCCATTGACATCACCCTAGATATCACTTTGTGGCTAGTATAGGCTACTCTTGTATAGCTGACCGCCCTGCATAAATCAATGTACATATTGTTATCGATAAAAGATTCACCCTTTCATTGTCAGGAACATCGCCTAAATAGAAAGTTATCTGTCCAAAGTGCCACTGAAGGACTGTAGATATCCAGGTCGAGGATGACCACAACATAGTCGCGTGGTTTGGGCCTAGGTTTTGTACCAGAAACCCTTTATTTGGTTCCCACAGGAAACAATAAAAAATGTCACTGATTTGTCTCGATTTCTCCCTGAGTCATGTATAGTTCCCCTGACAAACACCTGTGACCACAAGCCTGTACCCCCTAACCTCCCCTCATAGCCACACCAACACCCAGAAATAATTATCCTTAAATGTTAAATGAAAGCAAAATGAGTTTAAATCATACATGCCACTGCGTAAGCGTACAAGATCAGGGGGTCATTCACTTACATCACGTAACTTTTGATGGTAAAAGAAAACGAAATGAATTGCCCGCCCCAAGAGAAGTGAAAAATGTTGCATTTATCATAGATATATGAAGTTGAATGTTTTTGAATAAGACTGATAGAAAATAAATTTCACGAAGATGGGTTCACCCCAATAATCGTAGTAAAACACTTATTTCCTGTGCTCTTAAATTTATGATCTGTCGTTAAATTAGCATTTAAAGGATACGGTTACGAGCTCGTAACTTTTAGCGAAACGATCCCAAGGCTCAGAACTTCTGTCATGAGATTATTTATAATAATCATATTAATCACCATATAAGACAGGGAATTCATAACATGGTAGAAGTAATAGCCGGTATTGAACAGTTACCAAAATGTGATCTAAGCTTCTGAAATTCCCTGATTTTCCCCGATTTCTTCTTGAAAATTAAATTCCCTGACTTTCCCCTACACTGAATTTTCTTCCGTTATTTTCCCTGACTTATGGGGCCTCGCTTTAGTAAGAATCTTTGAGAGTTTTCCGGTTATTTGCCGTTTACGGTATGACCCCTCACACTCAGCCACACCCTCAGCCACACCTGCCCGGGTGGGGTAGTGACCCATTTCTTAGCTAATCCCTTTCAGGTAAAGGAGCTATTTTCATATGAATTGTGAATCCCCTCCCCCTGGGTCAGGATTGTAACATAGGTTACGGAGATCACGCAATTCTAACACATGGTTAGAGAACAAAGCAAGGGACGTCAACACATCGTTTATAACAATGGCTATCAATAACAACAAACAGACGACCTAACATTAACAGAACAATAGCCCTGACCCAAGATGTTTATACTGCAAAGTACATGTAATTGCAATAAGCATCATGCAGAACAGAGAGACAATGAAATAGATCACCCCACAAAAGGGAGGGGGGGGGGGGTGGGATACTTTAATATCGATGATATTATTTCAATGGTGCGAAACGAGAAGGTGTTAATATGTAACACCCCAAGACGCTAATCCCTTTGAGATCTGGACCAATCCAATTGCCTTCCCTCTGATGTGCGTTCACAATTCAGATGTGTGAATCGTTGCACTGTTGCCATGACACCCGCAATGGGCCCCTCCTATAAAAGCTTGCTCGTGTGAATCAGGTGTCAGTTGGTGTCTCAGACCTCACACAGTGCGAAGCCTTCCTACCGAGTCCACCGTTGCCAGTCTGAAGCCACCATTGTAAAGTGCCTGTGAGGCCAGCATACCAGTTGAAGAGCTTAAGAGGTTCTCGGCTTTCCCCTGGTGAGCTGTATGCTGGGTAGCTGTCCCGATAGCCAGATGGGAACTGTTGGGCGACCACAACCCACCTGTCACGCTCCAACATTTGACCCCATGCTTCACTCATATGACGTCATGAGCGCGACGGGGCATCCCCTGGATCCAGAGTGGACGCCCTGTGATCGGGCGTCCCACAGTCTGACAACATGTGGGAGGCACGAATCCACATTGTACACACCTCCTCAATGTGACCACAAGGATATAATGGGATCCAGAATCTCCTCAGTCCCTCTGGATTATGATCCTCCTCGTATCCATCTCCGGATGGGGAGATGCCTCCTCACCGGGGTCCCTTATTGGGACTTCCCGAGACTTCCATATGTGGGATGTGACCTTCAGGATTTCATATCCCACGACCTCTCCCACAGCCGGAGAAGCCACTTCAAGACTCCTCAACACAAAGAGAGTCCGAGAAAACGTTTCCGGATTACCAGCCCACCGGGCGAGCACCCCTGGAAGGACGTGGATCCCGAGGCGGACCCATGGGCGGGCCGTGCAGGATCCGGAAAGTCTGGTCCCGCCCGGTTAAGTCCCAGTCAGGATGTCCATCCAACCGCACCACCGTCCGGTCGCCGGGACGCCAGCCACGACACTCCGGAAGAACACCTCGCACACGTGTCTCCCTGGAGGAGGCGGCATCTCTACAAGTGGCTCAAGCAGGCCGGACGCCAGCAACGGCAGAAAGAGACCCGGAACTTCTACCACACTCTGGCCATTCTGTAGGGGGGGGGGGCATGTGTAGGGAGAGCGATGTTGATACGTTGACCTGTGAATAAATTATTCTGTAACGCCGACATGTGTTATTTCTTGTGACATATCTATCTACCAAAATCACATAGTCAAGCAAGCTAACTCGGCAGGGTTTTCGCCGGAAGAACCCTCCACAATGGTACAGTGTAAATGTATCAGAATAAACAATAAAATGTGTCTGCAATTTGCGCGACAGAATAACACATTACGGTACTTGCATCCCCGCCCGCGACTAGGGCTTTCAGTGGCAATTAGCGTCACACGATGCATGGAACAGAAGGTCGCACGCCCCCCTCCCGCAAGCCCCCATTGACATCACCCTAGATATCACTTTGTGGCTAGTATAGGCTACTCTTGTATAGCTGACCGCCCTGCATAAATCAATGTACATATTGTTATCGATAAAAGATTCACCCTTTCATTGTCAGGAACATCGCCTAAATAGAAAGTTATCTGTCCAAAGTGCCACTGAAGGACTGTAGATATCCAGGTCGAGGATGACCACAACATAGTCGCGTGGTTTAGGCCTAGGTTTTGTACCAGAAACCCTTTATTGGGTTCCCACAGGAAACAATAAAAAATGTCACTGATTTGTCTCGATTTCTCCCTGAGTCATGTATAGTTCCCCTGACAAACACCTGTGACCACAAGCCTTTACCCCTAACCTCCCCTCATAGCCACACCAACACCCCCAAATAATTATCCTTAAATGTTGAACGAAAGCAAAATGAGTTTAAAGTCATACATGCCACTGCGTAAGCGTACAAGATCAGGGGGTCATTCACTTACATCACGTAACTTTTGACGGTGAAAGAAAACGAAATGAATTGCCCGCCCCAAGAAAAGTGAAAAATGTTGCATTTATCATAAATATATGACAAACATGTTTTTGAATAATACTGATAGAAAATAAATTTCACGAAGATGGGTTCACCCCAATAATCGCAGTAAAACACTTATTTCCTGTGCTCTTACATTTATGATCTGTCGTTAAATTAGCATTTAAAGGATACGGTTACGAGCTCGTAACTTTTAGCGAAACGATCCCAAGGCCCAGAACTTCTGGCATGAGATTATTTATAATAATCATATTAATCACCATATAAGACGGGGAATTCATAACATGGTAGTAGTAATAGCTGGTATTGAACAGTTACCGAAATGTGATCTAAGCTTCTGAAATTCCCTGATTTTCCCCGATTTCTTCTTGAAAATTAAATTCCCTGACTTTCCCCTACACTGAATTTTCTTCCGTTATTTTCCCTGATTTATGGGAACCCCGCTTTAGTAAGAATCTTTGAGAGTTTTCCGGTTATTTGCCGTTTACGGTTTGACCCCTCACACTCAGCCACACCCTCAGCCACACCTACCCGGGTGGGGTAGTGACCCATTTCTTAGCTAATCCCTTTGAGGTAAAGGAGCTATTTTCATATGAATTGTGAATCCCCTCCCCCTGGGTCAGGATTGTAACATAGGTTACGGAGATCACGCAATTCTAACACATGGTTAGAGAACAAAGCAAGGGACGTCAACACATCGTTTATAACAATGGCTATAAATAACAACAAACAGACGACCTAACATTAACAGAACAATAGCCCTGACCCAAGATGTTTATACTGCAAAGTACATGTAATTGCAATAAGCATCATGCAGAACGGAGAGAGAATGAAATAGATCACCCCACAAAAGGGAGGGGGGGGGGGTGGGATACTTTAATATCGATGATATTATTTCAATGGTGCGAAACGAGAAGGTGTTAATATGTAACACCCCAAGACGCTAATCGCTTTGAGATCTGGACCAATCCAATTGCCTTCCCTCTGATGTGCGTTCACAATTCAGATGTGTGAACCGTTGCACTGTTGCCATGACACCCACAATGGTCTCCTCCTATAAAAGCTCGCTCGTGTGAATCAGGTGTCATTTGGTGTCTCAGACTTCACACAGTCCGTAGCCTTCCTGCCGAGTCCACCGTTGCCAGTCTGAAGCCACCATTGTAAAGTGCCTGTGAAGCCAGCATACCAGTTAAAGAGCTAACGAGGTTCTCGGCTTTCCCCTTATAAGCTGTGTGCTAGAGAACTCTCCCGATAGCTAGATGGGAACTGTTGGACGACCACAACTCACGTGTCACGCTCCCACATTTGACCCCATGCTTCACTCATATGACGTCATGAGCGCGACGGGGCATCCCCTGGATCCAGCGTGGACGCCCTGTGATCCGGCGTCCCACGGTCTGTCAACATGTGGGAGGCACGAATCCACATTGTACACACCTCTTCAATGTGACCACCAGGACGCAGTGAGATCCAGAATCTCTCTCTGTGTCGTACAGGACTGTCCCTGTAGACACGTCGGACTCCTCAGACGGTCCCGTCTCTCATTCTCACCGGAAGTCACACAGACCAGCCGCTGGTCCGGAAGTGAGGCTTGTGACGTCAGCAGTCACGTGTACATAAACATGCTGGAGTCTCGAGGTCATCTGGATCCAGGATGGACGCCGTGTCATAAGGTGTTTGACAGTCTGTCGACGTATGGAGGTCACGAGACAACTGTGGATTCACGTGAGGATCCTGGATGTGATCACGGAGACACCGCCCAATCCAGGAGTATGGATATGATGGCGTCCTATTTGGATCCTGGATCTCATCCGAGCCCCCACCATCTGTCTGGATTCATACCTACGCCACGCTCCATGAGGGACATCCCGAGGCCTTCTTGTGAAGGATGCAACCTTCAGGATTTAATCTCAAACGAACTGACGCCCAGTCGTTTAAGTCCTGAGACGAGCTCACACCAGGATCAGTTCTCCAGGACATACACCGTCGACAATCCTAGCGGCGTGCTGAACCCATGGAAGGACCTCAATCCTGAAGCGGATCCATGGGCGGAGGAGGAGGTATCCAGAAAGATACAACCACAGCCCCAAGCTCCTCCAGAGGTTCGCATTCTGGAATCGTCAACGCCTGAGAGATCACCGCCTCAGCCGCCGCCATCTGTACTCGCGAAGTCCGAGGCTGTCCGCCTTCTGGAGCGGAACCCGTCGCTGTCCAGATCCAGAAGAAGAGTACTCGCCAGGAGAGTCAGGCGGATGCTACACAAGGACTCTGGCTCCATAGATAATCTCAGAACTCTAGCCTTCCTTTAGAGACTTAGTGTCTCTGTAACAGTGCCCATGAACAAAAACCTTGGACTGTATGTATGTACATAATAATGTTAATAAATTATGCAGATAAAAACAATATGGTTTTCTCTCAACATGTTCATGACGTTTCGAGATCACCCCCCAAGCCCCCCCCCCCCCACCCACCGCCTACCCGCCCCTGTCAACCCAGATTCGCACGTTCTCTGAAATATATCTGGTGAACACGATCACTAACTGATCCAAGCCAATGGATTACTGGCTGCATATGCATTTGTAGTGATATATAGTCACAATAACTTATGTAGAATAGAAATATGACATCGAACCATTCAGTTAAGCAATGATCGCAAGTCATAATTCTAAAGACTAACAACTGCAAACTTCCAGCCCAAACCTCTATAGTTGACAGTCAAACATTGCAACGGCATGGGTGGTCTCAACAATTTTGCAAGGGAATTATTAGCAACAGTTACGTAAATATGGGAATATTTTGGATAAGGGATGTGACACATTATTACGATGTCATAGCCGCGTTAACTACGTACATTATCGTTCTAGCTGAAGGGGTCTAAAATGGTGTAAGATAACCCAAACCTCGAGTTACTGGACCATCACCGCCAGGCGGCACCTTCTGAATCAATAGACCACCGTTGCCTCAGTGACTGCGCAGAACAATAAAATTGCTCGCGCTGGTGTTATAGTAATCAATACCCTCTCCGTGTTCTGCCACACCTCCTGAGGTGTCCACAAATCGTTTCTGCGACAATATGATTGCAATCATATTACACAATAACAAAAATATATTCGAAAGGTGCCAGTTATACGCCAAGGGGAGAAATTGCAATCAACTCACGGGTAAAATATGAATGAATGAATGAATCTCCTTTATTCCACCACTTCCTGGTGGGCATTAGAACATGTCATTTGGTGGGGGGGGGGGGGGGTGTCACTCGTTAACCCATGTAACGCATGGAATGCTGCTATTGTGAAGTGTGACAAAATAAAAACTCCTATATGGGATGGACACTACGAATTTAAGTTTCAGACGCGTCAGACCAAATATATACGTTAAACACCGCGTAATCTGACTGAAACAAGTCTAGTCTAGTCTAGTCTCTTATGATACTACTGTATTTATTTGTATACATTGTACTGGCTATTTGTTTTTTTATAATTGACCGTCCTGGCTGTTATGTATAGACCCCCCTCACCTCCTCCTGGGTCAGGACGATAACAAGGGGTACGGAGATCCCGCAAACCTAACACATATTAGGAAAACAAAGCAAGGGCCGTCAACACATCGTTTACAACAATGGCTATAAACAAATACAAACAGACGACCTAACATTAACAGAACAATAGCCCTGACCCAAGATGTTTGTACTGCGAAGTACATGTAATTGCAATAAGCACCAGTGAAAACAACGAAATGCATCACCCCAAAGAAGGAAGAGGGGTGGGCTACTGTAATACCCATGATATTTGTTCATGGCGCGAAATGAGAAGGTGTTAATATGTAACACCCCAAGACGATAATCCCTTTGAGATTTGGACCAATCCAATTGCCTTCCCTCTCTGATGTGCGTTCACAATTCAGATGTGTGAATCGTTGCACTGTTGCCATGACACCCGCAATGGGCCCCTCCTATAAAAGCTCGCTCGTGTGAATCAGGTGTCAGTTGGTGTCTCAGACCTCACACAGTGCGAAGCCTTCCTACCGAGTCCACCGTTGCCAGTCTGAAGCCACCATTGTAAAGTGCCTGTGAGGCCAGCATACCAGTTGAAGAGCTTACGAGGTTCTCGGCTTTCCCCTGGTGAGCTGTGTGCTGGGTAGCTGTCCCGATAGCCAGATGGGAACTGTTGGGCGACCACAACCCACGTGTCACGCTCCAACATTTGACCCCATGCTTCACTCATATGACGTCATGAGCGCGACGGGGCATCCCCTGGATCCAGAGTGGACGCCCTGTGATCGGGCGTCCCACAGTCTGACAACATGTGGGAGGCACGAATCCACATTGTACACACCTCCTCAATGTGACCACAAGGATATGATGGGATCCAGAATCTCCTCAGTCCCTCTGGATTATGATCCTCCTCGTATCCATCTCCGGATGGGGAGATGCCTCCTCACCGGGGTCCCTTATTGGGACTTCCCGAGACTTCCATATGTGGGATGTGACCTTCAGGATTTCATATCCCACGACCTCTCCCACAGCCGGAGAAGCCACTTCAAGACTCCTCAACACAAAGAGAGTCCGAGGAAACGTTTCCGGATTACCAGCCCACCGGGCGAGCACCCCTGGAAGGACGTGGATCCCGAGGCGGACCCATGGGCGGACCGTGCAGAATCCGGAAGGTCTGGTCCCGCCCGGTTAAGTGCCAGTCAGGATGTCCATCCAACCGCACCACCGTCCGGTCGCCGGGACGCCAGCCACGACACTCCGGAAGGACACCTCGCACACGTGTCTCCCTGGAGGAGGCGGCATCTCTACAAGTGGCTCAAGCAGGCCGGACGCCAGCAACGGGAGACAGAGACCCGGAACTTCTACCACACTCTGGCCATTCTGTAGGGGGGGGGGGGGGGGCATGTGTAGGGAGAGCGATGTTGATACGTTGACCTGTGAATAAATTATTCTGTAACGCCGACATGTGTTATTTCTTGTGACATATCTATCTACCAAAATCACATAGTCAAGCAAGCTAACTCGGCAGGGTTTTCGCCGGAAGAACCCTCCACAATGGAACAGTGTAAATGTATCAGAATAAACAATAAAATGTGCCTGCAATTTGCGCGACTAAAATTCTACACATTACGGTACTTGCAGCCCCGCCCGCGACTAGGGCTTTCAGTGGCAATTAGCGTCACACGATGCATGGAACAGAAGGTCGCACGTCCCCCTCCCGCAAGCCCCCATTGACATCACCCTAGATATCACTTTGTGGCTAGTATAGGCTACTCTTGTATAGCTGACCGCCCTGCATAAATCAATGTACATATTGTTATCGATAAAAGATTCACCCTTTCATTGTCAGGAACATCGCCTAAATAGAAAGTTATCTGTCCAAAGTGCCACTGAAGGACTGTAGATATCCAGGTCGAGGATGACCACAACATAGTCGCGTGGTTTGGGCCTAGGTTTTGTACCAGAAACCCTTTATTGGGTTCCCACAGGAAGCAATAAAAAATGTCACTGTGTTGTCCCGATTTCTCCCTGAGTCATGTATAGTTCCCCTGACAAACACCTGTGACCACAAGCCTTTACCCCTAACCTCCCCTCATAGCCACACCAACACCCCCAAATAATTATCCTTAAATGTTAAACGAAAGCCAAATGAGTTTAAAGTCATACATGCCACTGCGTAAGCGTACAAGATCAGGGGGTCATTCACTTACATCACGTAACTTTTGATGGTGAAAGAAAACGAAATGAATTGCCCGCCCCAAGAGAAGTGAAAAATGTTGCATTTATCATAAATATATGACAAACATGTTTTTGAATAATACTTATAGAAAATAAATTTCACGAAGATGGGTTCACCCCAATAATCGCAGTATAACACTTATTTCCTGTGCTCTTAAATTTATGATCTGTCGTTAAATTAGCATTTAAATGATACGGTTATGAGCTCGTAACTTTTAGCGAAACGATCCCAAGGCCCAGAACTTCTGGCATGATATTATTTATAATAATCATATTAATCACCATATAAGACGGGGAATTCATAACATGGTAGTAGTAATAGCTGGTATTGAACAGTTACCGAAATGTGATCTAAGCTTCTGAAATTCCCTGATTTTGCCCGATTTCTTCTTGAAAATTAAATTCCCTGACTTTCCCCTACACTGAATTTTCTTTCGTTATTTTCCCTGACTTATGGGAACCCTGCTTTAGTAAGAATCTTTGGGAGTTTTCCGGTTATTTGCGGTTTAAGGTTTGACCCCTCACACTCAGCCACACCCTCAGCCACACCTGCCCGGGTGATAACCGTGGGGTAGTGACCCATTTCTTAGCTAATCCCTTTGAGGTAAAGAAGCTATTTTCATATGAATTGTGAATCCCCTCCCCCTGGGTCAGGATTGTAACATAGGTTACGGAGATCACGCAATCCTAACACATGGTTAGAGAACAAAGCAAGGGACGTCAACACATCGTTTTTAACAATGGCTATAAATCACAACAAACAGACGACCTAACATTAACAGAACAATAGCCCTGACCCAAGATGTTTATATTGCAAAGTACATGTAATTGCAATAAGCATCATGCAGAACAAAGAAACAATGAAATAGATCACCTCAAAGAAGGGAGGGGGGGGGGGGTACTTTAATACCCATGATATTTTTTCCATGGAGCGAAATGAGAAGGTGCTAATATGTAACACCTCCAGACGCTAATCCCTTTGAGATCTGGACCAATCCAATTGCCTTCCCTCTCTGATGTGCGTTCACAATTCAGATGTGTGAATATTTGCAATGTTGCCATGACACCCACAACGCCGGACGCCAGCAACGGCAGAAAGAAAGAGATCCGGAACTACTACCGCACTCTGGTCGACCTTTGTAAATAACGATACGTTGACCTTCGTAAATAAATTATTCTGTAATGCCGACATATGACGTTTTTGAGAGGTCACTGGTTTGCCCCCTTTTGATCTCACCTAAGATATCACCGTGTGGCTAGTATTGGGTACGATAAAGGGCCACCCTTCCATTGTTAGGAAATCGCCAATATAGAAAGTCGCATCGTGGTATTTAATAAATTCCCCGGTCGAGAATTACCACAAACTTGTCGTCTCCGTTGGGCCTCTCTGTTCTGTTCTGTTCGGTGACACTCAATATCCTCTAGTCAGCGTTTTCCCGTTATTTGCCGTCATAGGTTCGACACCTCCGACCCAGCCACACCCCCAGCCAACTGGCCTGGGTGATAACCGTGGAGTAGTCGTTCAGTTTAACGTTCACGTATTTTACATGACACTCTGGAAAGGCCGATATAACGACAGCGCGCCCTGTCGCCTCGTTACGAGTTTACTGTAATATCTTCATAGTCGTCGACAAAATGGCGACCATCCCCAGACGCCCAGGGCCAGCGGAGGTCCTTCTACTATTCTACATGTCATTGATTTTACTAATTGTAGTTTAGGATAAGAAAAGATAATCATCTCGTGATTATTCGTTAGATACATGCGACATTGCAGTGGGAAGGGAGGGTTGAGATGGCTACTCACCTGGACGGAATACATGATGATCTTGAAGCATTTGACGGCGAAGTCGTTCGGTACCCACACAGTGTGGTTATCAAGGTGACTGCAATGATAAACAAGTGAAATAAGCATATATAATGTAACATGTACCATGGACCTTCATGTCATTAGACGTCAGGAAGAGTGGCAGTAAACTTAGCCAAATTATCTGCTGCATGATAGATAACGTTCGTATGGGGCGTTCAAATATTGACGTTGGCCAGGAGTTAAGACGGTCAAATCTTTGCTCAAATTGCAACGAAGTACCAAAGCAGTAAATGGGTGTAGAACTTATATACAAGCATGTGTTAAAGTAGTTGTAATTGGTGAGGAAGTCAATTATTGCTGTCGGCATTGAATAAATTCTCATGTGATGTAAATCTATTTTGACAGGCAACATAATTAGGGAGCAGAAGTTCAGAGTGAGATTACTCCCCGCAGAAAATGTTATTTGTCATTTCCCTGGCTTTCCGTGTCCTATGTAGACAAGCAACACATAATTTTGTCCGTTCGTTGGTCTCTCCACTCTAGCCGCCTCATTATTGGGAAAAGCCCTGACACATCTTAAATGTTTACACACATTGAGCACTTCATGCATAATGACGATATGCGTCATGTCCATATTTATGAGACCTGATCATTATTGAGAGATGTTGTATGATTTTGTATGAGGAACGATAAGGAGTTCCTCTTACTCCGGTAAATCGCATTAAAAACATTCGAGGTTTTTTACATCTCACTTCCCAAATAACCTATGGCGCTCCAGCCCTGTGGCAATGGTGTGACGTCACAACTCACGTGAGGACCGGCTTGATGATGGCGTTGATGTTTCCGTACGAGGCGCGGCACACGAGGTCCCGGAACACCGTCTCCGCCACCACGGTCGGGTGGTCCTCATCGCGGGGGCTCTCGGCGGCTGGCTGCAGGCCCCTGAAACAGTCAGTCACAGTCAGAACACAGTCAGCACACAGGCCGGCTGCAGGCCCCTGAAACAGTCACAGTCAGAACACAGTCATCACACAGGCCGGCTGCAGGCCCCTGAAACAGTCAGTCACAGTCAAAACACAGTCATCACACAGGCCGGCTGCAGGCCCCTGAAACAGTCAGTCACAGTCAGAAAACAGTCATCACACAGGCCGGCTGCAGGCCCCTGAAACAGTCAGTCACAGTCAGAAAACAGTCATCACACAGGCCGGCTGCAGGCCCCTGAAACAGTCAGTCAAAGTCAGAACACAGTCAGCACACAGGCCGGCTGCAGGCCCCTAAAACAGTCAGTCATAGTCAGAACACAGTCAGCACACAGGCCGGCTGCAGGCCCTTGAAGCAGTCAGACACAGTCAGAACACAGTCCGGCTGCAGGCCCCTGAAACAGTCAGTCACAGTCAGAACACAGTCAGCACACAGGCCGGCTGCAGGCCCCTGAAACAGTCAGTCACAGTCAGAACACAGGCCGGCTACAGGCCCCTGAAACAGTCAGTCACAGTCAGAAAACAATCAGAACACAGGCCGGCTACAGGCCCCTGAAACAGTCACATTAGTATGAATAATTAAGTCAGTCAAAACACGCGTAATATAATTATCGTTAATACCTGACCGAAGTCTATTTCGCAATGACATCTCCGCAAGATGATAGATCGATTAGAACGGCTCACAACATATAATAACGTAACCTACAGTAACGTCAGTGACCAGCGGACCAACTTGTCAATATGCAATGGCGATTTTATCAATCATTAATGAAAATTAGTGAAGTCACAATTGTTGATATTATTCCTCATGTGTGTTTTTAGTACTGGACCTCATTGCTGTTGTAAAAATAAAATAAAACAATAAAGCGGACATGGATTCGCTTTGAAACCAGTCTGTCCTATACGCGGATCATGCAGACGTAATGTACTGCAGCAGGAAGATCATCCGTTATGCGACAACAAGAGTCTGCAGACTGACCGCGTGTCCTGCATGTTGAACAGCAGGGAGGGGATGATCTTGTCCATGTGGGTGGGCTCCCAGATGTTGACCTGGAGGTCATCGCTGACCGTCTTCCGCACCAGACCCTGGAGACCCCTCAAGCCGGAGAGGCGCAATCTGGGGGGCCACAGAGGAAAGCAGTCAGCGGCGTACAGCGCTAAACTTTACTGGAGATAGCTGTCCACATCGCTCAACATTAATAGTCATATTATTAATATGAAACATCTTAATATTGTCCACATGGCTTAACCATAATATTGATAACCGACTTAATATTAATAGTGATAACTGTCCACATAGCTCAACATTAATATTGATAACCGTCCACATGGTTTAACCTTAATATTGACAACCGTCCACAGGGCTTAACCTTAATATTGATAACCGTCCACCTGATTTAACCTTAATATTGATAACCGTCCACCTGGTTTAACCTTAATATTGACAACCGTCCACAAGGGCTTTACCTTAATATTGATAACCGTCCACCTAATTTAACCTTAATATTGATAACCGTCCACAGGGCTTAACCTTAATATTGATAACCGTCCACATGGCTTTACCTTAATATTGATAAACGTTCAATCGTTTAACCACAATATGTCCGTTCACATCGCTGAAGCCTAGTATTGGTTTTTAACCGTCCAGATAGCTTTAATATATACGTCCACATCCCATACCAATGGTGGCCCAAGGCCGACTCACGTTAAAACCACACCGTCAGCATTGAGCACATGGACTCACTTGGCACGGATTTCCTGCTCGTCGAGATTGCTGTGGCACATGGAGCTGAACTTGGAGACGAAGAAATCGTAACGCCTGTGGTAGGAGGGCGTGTCCTCCTCGATATTAGCGAACTTGACAAACTGGGGACAGCAAGACACGAAAGCGTGAAACAATACAACTCACACTCGGTGCCATAGCAACGAGAGGGAGTGGCGAGCGGACAAGGACAAACATGTCCACTAATGGGAAACGGAAACTTATATAGCTTGATTAGCTTAAATCTTTTATGAAAAGAACCTACATCTAGCATCTCTCATGACAAGCCACCTTTATTAAGCATGGAGATGTTTTTTCTTCGTGATTGCGCAAATGTGTAGTGCGACGACTGTGCCAAACGCGATAGCGAAGTTACTAACGTATCGTGCACTCTTTTCACAAAACTTCGTAGTAGTTAAGACATATCTCCAGGCCCCACTTTCACAATCGAAGGTCACTTAATTCCCCAAGATGGGATTAGACGATATCAACAGCAAAATGGGACGTTACTGGGGTGGATTAGTGAAGAGACATCCAGGATGATCTCATCCTGACGATATACAGCCAGTCGCCGTTACGGCTTTGGGAAAGACGAAGGAGGTTAGTTCATGGTGTGAACAAATTTGGGAATTATCCTTTTTTTTCAGGATGATAGCAGATAGTAGAAGTGGGGCCAGGTATACAACTGTAGCGCCCCCTACCGACGACGTGGCGAGGCACTGCATGACCGGCTCATTGCACTCGAGCAGCTTCTGCACCATGCGCAGGAAGCTCTCCACGAACAGGTTGAGCGATTGGGCGTGACACGTGACCAGCAGGGAGTCCATCGCCTCCATGGCAACCGCCACGAACCTGAAGAAGACGCAGTGCAATAGTCTTTGTCACACAGTTTCTGATCAGACAAGGAATAAGACAGGGACAAAGGGAAACAAACGTACGGCGGGAATAACCATATTGTTACTGAATGGAGCGAACACGCAAGTCACTTGGAACAGAGATGAGAGGGAGAAGAACGTAAAGACAACGATTCAATATTAAGAATCAAGACTATAAATGTATTCACAAAGTTTCAACTTAGGTGGGATGAGGTATAGGAGTGTTGTATCTACGCCCTCTTCACACATGAAATCGACTCGAGCACATGGTTTGGACAGGACCCGTGGACAGGACTCGTGGACAGGACCCGTATGACAGGATCCGTGGACAGCACCCGTGGACCCACTGACCCGTATCTCTGTCGCGAGACGTCTCGACTCAGCCGTTGGGCCAAGAACTCCCCGATACGGTCCAACTTCTCCGGCGACTTCATGGCGAAAAATGTCAGCTTGTCCATGTTGGCCTTGACCAAGCCATCCTGGAAGACGGAGGGAAGATAGTGTACCATTGAACCCCATTTAGTAATACACGGTGATACACACCAAGCAGTTAAGGCCTGTAAGTAGGCATATACCTTCAGCAGACAACGTTGATGGTAGATAACGTCTTCTGCATATCATGTTTGTTCCAAACAGCATAATATGAATATAACATGTTAAATCTAAATTCATGCTTCATTCAAAGACTGGGAAAAAACATGAGCGTTATATCGCTTTATGAATGGCTATTTTCGCGGGCCGCTCCCGACATACAATGTTCTGACAAAAGTACGCCCATCCAACAGTTTACTAAAGGCCGGACTTCGCCGAGAAGACGCTAATGACAAGGTCGTCGGAGATGTTTTGTCGGTTAAATCCCGCCATGCACACAACACTCTGTGCAGGAACTGCGCTTTATTCCTACTGTAGCTTGAGGGTCTCTGCCTCTGCTGAAATGTGTGGCAAGGCATGGGGGGATGATAGATTGGTGTTTTGGCCCTGGGGGGTGGGATCCCTGACCAGAGGTATCCTGATGTGGGGTCCCTGACCAGAGGTTTCCTGATGTGAGGTCCCTGACCAGAGGTATCCTGATGTGGGGTCCCTGACCAGAGGTATCCTGATGTGGGATCCCTGACCAGAGATATCCTGATGTGGGGTCCCTGACCAGAGGTATACTGATGTGGGGTCCCTGACCAGAGGTATCCTGATGTGGGGTCCCTGACCAGAGGTATCCTGATGTGGGGTCCCTGACCAGAGGTATTTTGATGTGAGGTCTCAGACCAGAGGTATCCTGATGTGGGGTCCCTGACCAGAGATATCCTGACGTGGGATCCCTGACCAGAGATATCCTGATGTGGGGTCCCTGACCAGAGGCATACTGATGTGGGGTCCCTGACCAGAGGTATCCTGATGTGGGGTCCCTGACCAGAGGTATCCTGATGTGGGATACCTGACTAGAGGTATCCTGATGTGGGGTCCCAACACCAGTGCTGGATTTCACGAACGCAGGGTATGGGGCTTAGTCGACTAAATTTACCGGTGTACGTGAAATAGGCCACTGAGGTACTCACTGAGGTTAAATTGGGCGAAGGAATTCAATGAAATGACAGGAGGGAAGGGGCACAGGGCCAGACGGACGCTGAACCTATAACCTTCCGAGTGCCGACCACGACGGCTCCCCGAGTAAGTAGACGCTCCTTAGCTCAGTCGGTAAGCGGATTATGCTGCCGACCAACAGAGGCCACAGCTACATCTGGGACATGTGTCGCCCAACCACATGTCGTGGTCCCGGGATCTATCATAGTACAATTGAAGCTTGGATGCGTACAAAGGCGATCTCAAACATTAAAACGTCTGGTGTGTCAAGGAAAGTGTATTGAGTCACTTGCAGACATGGGGTAATCGTAATCAGTAATCGTAACCGATTGTAATCGATTACATATTCCAAGTAATCGTAATCGATTACATTGGTTTTAAAAGCAATGTAATCGTAATCGTAATCGATTACATTGCTAATGTAATCGTAATCATGATTACTTTTAATGATTACTTTACAAGGTTCACTCAGGCTGTTTTAGTCTCCAAACTGAGCTTTACACTTTCTATCTCGTCAGTATCATAAACGGGAACTGGCCACTGCAGTCCTACTGTAGAGACCCCCCCCCACCTCCCAGACACCCCTAACCCTTCGGGTCCTTCCTGCCCCATCCGAGACATAACCAGACACAACAATTAAGCTGGCTGGGTAACCGAAACTAGACCCCCTTCTAATCCCATACTTATCTTGTTTGCATTGGATAACTAGGGATGGTCCAGAGCCACCTGTGTTATTGGGAGTGGGTGGGTGGGGGCTTGATGGAATAATGTTTGATGCTTGTGTGATTGTTCTCTGTGTAGATGGATTGGAAGAGGTGTTGATATCAAACGAACTTGACTGGGTTCAGTACTGGGGTGCGGCAACGTATGGTATAGACACCCCCGTGTCCACTAGCATTGTGGTTTCCTCTATTACCTGCCATTTTACATAGAGGCCATAAGTTGTGTTACGCACCATACCTCCTTCTAGGGAAGATAAAAATAAATCCAGCAGATCTGTATAAACAAATATATAATGTGTTTTTCTTCTTCACCAAGTGATTATCGTGGGTTGTAACCCTCATTAAATGTCCTCAACAATTGCTCCCGTCGGGAATTCAATGCACAGCCCTATGATCAGAAATCCGCCGCTCTCCCAACCAAGCTGCCTAGTATTCATACAAACTGCTGGTAATTAAATCGCCTGCTTCTGAACTCGTTCCCGCCAAATATGTGTGGCCTCACTATTCCAGTGTTCACTGTTTCTTGAAATATCTACTTAAAGGTCTAGTTCAGAGCCCATTTATGAAAACACATAGAAAGTGATCATGATTGTAATCATGATTACTTTCAATGTAATCGTAATCGATTACTTTCATATTTCCTGTAATCTTAATCGTAATCATGAAATTTTCAAGTAATCGTAATCGTAATCGATTACATTTACAATGTAATCACCCCATGCCTGGTCACTTATGTCCACCTGAAGGACGTAGTGGGACAGCTGGCTAATCCCGGGGAGGCCGCCCACTTACCTCGGGGTTGGCCGGGAAGATGCTGTCCACCAGCCGCTTGTAGCGCGGTCGGAGGGCGCCGCAGCAGCCGCAGCAGCCTGGAGAGAGAGCAGAACGGGGGATGAGAATGGTGAGAGAAAACAGAGAGATATGAGAATGGAGAGACAGGATTCACAAAGCCTCATATATTATGGGGGGGGGGGAATCACTTCTTTAAGATTTGGGGGTCACAATGAACCCAATACATCACGGAGTGGGTCCCTTGACTAAGGGGGGGAGGGGTGGCAGCAATGAACTTCACACAGCAGGGGGAGGGGGTGGAGTCACTTCTCTAATAGAGGCCATGATTCATACTGAACCTCAGACAGCACGTTGCGGGTCACCTGACTAAGGTGGCCGGGCTTCCCAACACAACAATAGACATATCTTGGTGTCCATGTTACCTATAACTACCATCCACTCGCACTCGCAAGAATGTCAACAGCTTATACATATCTATGTTTAACAGCTGGAGATAACAACAGGTGACAGTGCGCCACGCAGAGGTATCCTGGCAGATAAGAGGTATCCTAACGTGGGGTCCCCAGACCAGAGGTATCCTAACGTGGGGTCCCCATACCAGAGGTATCCTGACGTGGGGTCCCCAGACCAGAGGTATCCTGACGTGGGGTCCCCAGACCACAGACCAGAGGCATCCTGGCGTGGGGTCCCCAGACCACAGACCAGAGGTAGCCTGACGTGGGGTCCCCAGACCACAGACTAGAGGTAGCCTGACGTGGGGTCCCCAGACCACAGACCAGAGGTATCCTGACGTGGGGTCCCCAGACCAGAGGTATCCTGACATGGGGTCCCCATACCAGAGGTATCCTGGTGTGGGGTCCCCACACCAGAGGTATCCTGGTGTGGGGTCCCCAGACCAGAGGTATCCTGACGTGGGGTCCCCAGACCAGAGGTATCCTGACGTGGGGTCCCCAGACCAGAGGTATCCTAACGTGGGGTCCCCAGACCAGAGGTATCCTGACGTGGGGTCTCCAGACCAAAGGTATCCTGACATGGGGTCCCCAGACCACAGACCAGAGGCATCCTGGCGTGGGGTCCCCAGACCACAGACCAGAGGTAGCCTGACGTGGGGTCCCCAGACCACAGACTAGAGGTAGCCTGACGTGGGGTCCCCAGACCACAGACCAGAGGTATCCTGACGTGGGGTCCCCAGACCAGAGGTATCCTGACGTGGGGTCCCCAGACCAGAGGTATCCTGACGTGGGGTCCCCATACCAGAGGTATCCTGGTGTGGGGTCCCCAGACCAGAGGTATCCTGGTGTGGGGTCCCCACACCAGAGGTATCCTGGCGTGGGGTCCCCAGACCAGAGGTATCCTGACGTGGGGTCCCCAGACCAGAGGTATCCTGACGTAGGGTCCCCATACCAGAGGTATCCTGACGAGGGGTCACCAGACCACAGACCAGAGGTATCCTGACGTGGGGTCCCCAGACCACACACCAGAGGTAGCCTGACGTGGGGTCCCCAGACCACAGACCAGAGGCATCCTGGCGTGGGGTCCCCAGACCACAGACCAGAGGTATCCTGACGTGGGGTCCCCAGACTACAGACCAGAGGCATCCTGGCGTGGGGTCCCCAGACCACAGACCAGAGGCAGCCTGGCGTGGGGTCCCCAGACCAGAGGTATCCTGACGTGGGGTCACCAGACCACAGACCAGAGGTATCCTGGCGTGGGGTCCCCAGACCACAGACCAGAGGTAGCCTGACGTGGGGTCCCCAGACCACAGACCAGAGGCATCCTGGCGTGGGGTCCCCAGACCACAGACCAGAGGTATCCTGACGTGGGGTCCCCAGACTACAGACCAGAGGCATCCTGGCGTGGGGTCCCCAGACCACAGACCAGAGGCAGCCTGGCGTGGGGTCCCCAGACCAGAGGTATCCTGACGTGGGGTCACCAGACCACAGACCAGAGGTATCCTGACGAGGGGTCTGCAGGCCAGAGGTATCCTAACGTGAGGTCCCCAGACCAAAGGTATCCTGACGTGGGGTCCCCAGACCACAGACCAGAGGTATCTTGATGTGGGGTCCCCAGACCACAGACCAGAGGTATCCTGACGTGGGATTTCCAGACCACAGACCAGAGGTATCCTGATGTGAAGTCCCCAGACCAGAGTTATCCTGACGTGGGGTCCCCAGATTAGAGGTATCCTAACGTGGGGTCCCCAGACCAGAGGTATCCTGACGTGGGGTCCCCAGACCAGAGGTATCCTGACCTAGGGTCCCCAGACCACAGACCAGAAGCATCCTGGCGTGGGGTCCCCAGACCACAGACCAGAGGTATCCTGACATGGGGTCCCCAGACCAGAGGTATCCTCACGTGGGGTCCCCAGACCAAAGGTATCCTGGCGTGGGGACCCCAGACCAGAGGTAGCCTAACGTGAGATCCCTAATCCAAGGTAGAGGACCGGCATAATTCTTAAACAGATGTTCCTGAGCAGATGTATCCTGATGTATTATTCCTTGAACACTTACAGCTGTTCATGATCTCGCCGAGCCTGGCACAGCTCCCCATGACGGCTGATCCGGATCAACACAGCTCGGGAATCCCTTCCCTGAATACTCCCCGGAGCCCCTGGATCACTCCTGCCGATCGCCTCACACCGGCCACTAACACGCCTTACGCTCGGTACCGGCGACAAGACAAAACAGTCAAGCCTTCATTGAACCAGATGATCGACCGGTGGCGGGGGACGGAGGGGGGGTGGGGGCGGTAAGCGGGGGGAGGGGGTGTCAGAGCCTCGATGGCAACGTCAAGCAGCCAATGGACCTACAACCGGCTCCAATCAGGCCAGGTCAGAGTCCGCAGATATCTAACTTGGTGAGGCGGCGGGGGTGGTGACAGCGGCGCCGGGGAAAGGGGGAGGCGGGATGATAGGGATGATGGCGGTGAGGGGTGATCAGGGAGCCTCAACGTGCATGGCCAATACTGATAACCGCCGATAAGATGTCCATCGATAAAGGTCTCAAGGCTGACCGGAAGGGTTCACAATATTACCAGCCACGTTATTTCCACGGCACGGACATTCCAGGCAGAGTGGGTATGGTCTGGGTGTGGCAGCTTCAGCCCACAGGTGACGTGTTAGTGACCGCTACAGACTCCCAGGCAGCCAATCCTCACATGTCCAGGGTGAGACCCCGATATAATATTAACCTAGATCCCAGAACCGCACTCCAATCACTATTCCAAAACTAAGACAAAACGCGAAGTGGGCACTCCTGTGCTTTCTGAAGCCGTTGAGGAAGTCGGACAACCGTACCCGGTCAGTTGCACTGAGAATGAAGGCCAAGGACCAATTCAAGGTGTATATTTACACCTCTAGGTGTATATTTACACCACTCTGCCTTCTCACAAACTCTCGCGATCGAACCCTTGGCGTCCACACGCAATAAAGGTTGCCAGATACCTAAAGCAACCTTGTTATGACGCCTGTATCCCTAGGATATAATCCCTCGTGATTAATAACTTATGTCGCCTTGCTCGTGTCACCAAGTCTTATCACCGACAGTTTGGCAGGGCGGGCCGGTACGTGTAATGATCGACGAAGGGAGGGGGGGGGGGTGGGGGAGGGGCACCGAGGTGATCGAGGGCCTCCACAAACACACTTCTCCCCACATACATGTCTCTACGGACCCCAGAGACACCCACACATATATATTTGTATCATATATGTACAAGACGTCACCCCGCCCATCATGGACCCCCGCTAGTCAAACGCATGCAGTGACACGTCCCCCAAATTTTGACAAGGCCCCTACACCCAGCACTACACCACACCGCCCCCCACCCCCCACCCCCAGACCCACTTGCCCCTACCCCTGTTCACCGAGGTCAGCCCTTGTCCAGCGATATAATACTGCCATGTCGCTAAGTCCAAGTCATAGTAACCTCAATCAGGCGTGAAATCAATCGCATGAAGAAATACAGCCGCACGGTCCCGTACCGTCTTTTCAATGATGCATGAATACGTACAAACACATACATGCCCCCCTCGACGGCAGTGACATTATTGGATTTCCTCTTGAACAGGGGGGGGGGGGCTGGGGAACGGGGTGCGGTGGAGTTGGGTAGTCGTCGACCGGGTTGGGTGGAGTGGGTTGGGGGGTGATCTTGTTAGGGTGAGGGGTGAGCTTGTCAGGATGGGGGTGAGCTTGGTAGGGTGTGTGTGGGGGGGGGGGGGGGGGTGGCAGATGGGTTCGAGCGGGTTCGGAGAGGGGTGGGGGTGGCTGGCGGAGGTGGACAAGTAGAGTATTATGGCAGACACCAAGGTTCATCCACGCAGGTATTGCAAAAGTAAATACATATTGCGAATAAACTTCGCTCATAGTGGTCGACGGATTCATCTTTTACCGAGCCACCCGGGTTATGGTCGCACCGGAGAGACGCGCAGATCTGTCGGGGACGTATCGCCCGGCCTTGAACTGCAGGTCTGGGCGGATATAGCCGTTGCCATATCCCCGGGAGAGCGTATGTACCCTGGCGGCCCACAGAGGCCCGGGGCCCACACCCAGTACAGAGGGCGGGGTTCATGCAAAGCGTCAGCATTTAGAGGATACGAGCCAGTCGTGAGTATAATAAATACCAATAAACGCCGATATAAGGATTGATTTGTCTCAAGTTACGTAGTCACGAGAGGACATGGCTCATTATCTCATTATCTGACAGTAACCCTAATGATGCGGACCACATTTACAGTTGGCTGGTTGGTTGAAAAAAGGCGCTTCAACTTGTAAGGTCATGTGACGTCAATAGGAACCATGAAAGTGGAAGAGAGCCATTTCCCGAGGGATCGAGGGACGCCCTTGTCTTTTCATTCGACTTTTAACCGAAAGGATATTTCTACAGTGGTGCACGAAGCCCAACACACCAGCACATGGTCTTGTTAGGCAGAGTTCACTCGGCACAGCCCAACCATTTCAGCAGCCAAAACAACACCCATATCACACCAAATATGTGAAGAGAAGCTTGAACTATTAAAGCCCGATGGTCAAGTCAGCTTCAAATGCCTGTTATGACATTTCCCTGCTTAAGAATCAAGATAGAAGTTTAGACAATGCAATTGGCGGAAAAAGAAAGGGCGGATGCATGATCTAAATTGGCGATTTCACCATTCACGGTTATTTAATATTAAAATACCCAGTTCACGATGAATGAACATACTTGACCACGACGGTCGGCTAATACCCCTATTCCAAGATCAGGAAGACCTCATTCCCAGTCCACGGTGAAATGAAAAGCTCATTTCTGGGAATGAAAAGCCCCTTGCGCTCCCCCACTGTAAGGTGAGTGTACATGCATTTGCATTGGGGGTAAAGAGAGCTTCCATTCCCTGCTGGTGACCAATTACCAGTCATATGTAACATTACAGGGTTGAGGTAAGCATGCTTCCATTTCTTGCAGCTGAAAAGTGTTCATGGGAAAGGGATATTGTTCAAATATGACAAAATTATCATTGGCTATTGATATCATATTCAATTTAAAAAAAATAGAGGTGTATGATAATAAGAATACTTTACTATCAATAGAACATGAAATGTATGTGTAGCGGACACTATCTACATCTGTAAATAATAGAATACCGATTTATAGGTCTTATTCAATCAGTCATATCTAAGGCCTATAAATATAATATAAGGGAATTCAGTAAGAAAAATATTAGATCTAGATTTGATTAAGTTATTTTATTTTGGCCTTATCCATGTATGATGGGGCTCAGAATGTGTCTGGTACATCACAAATAGATTAAAACCTAAGTTGCACCAACAGGACTATCTCTTTTCCCCTGACACCAAATAGATATCAGCTGGTGACCAATGATCTGTGTGATGGTAGTCAGGTTAAAGGATGAGCCACAGTGGGCCATGCTGAGATTCAGATGCTTGCTGCCTCGGCAGATCCATGTGGCCCCAGCATAAGATGCAATAACTGAACTAAAGAATGATTCAATAAATGAGACAGTAAGCTTATTATTAAGTCAATTCTGACTAGAACACAGCTAGCAAAGGCCTCTAGCAATTTGATTCATCTCCCAGGTACTTTGTGGCATCTATATATGGTCCTATATCTGATGTTGCCTTAACATCTCAGAGGTGGAACACCTGCTGTCTACAGAAATAAATATATGGTACTTATGCATTTATGCATATATGATATTTATCTTTGGCACAGTTTTAAATTTTACAATCAAATTTAGGAGATCTGAGTGAAATGACCCCTAGATTGTACCTGTAACTAAAAGTCTATCTCAATGAAAAAAAAAAGGAATCTGGGTAAGCTACTACCAGGTAGTAGAAAACACAAAACTGTTTTTGTGGGTTTCACAAGGATAGTATTTAGATAGAAATGGATTATCTCCAGATTTGTTGACTTCTATGACTTTATGATGATATAAATTATTTTGGCAACAGGTAAATTTCATATTCCCCCACCCCTCCCCCACCCTGCTTGTCTAGACCACGCTCACTTGAAATCGGCAAAAGGCCCTATTTAAAGCCACACCCTGACTAGCGACTCAAACCCAGAAAGTGTAACCTAGAGCTAACTTCCTAATATAAGCTGCGGCTTCAAATAGGCAGTTTATGGTAGCTATCATTTTTTCTGAATTCTGATTATTTCTGGTTTGGATATCTACCAACTGCATGTGAAACAAACTTTAAATTGTGCGTCTGAACATGCACTTTTCCTGCAGAAAAGTCCCTAATTTTCCCCATACTTTTCTGATACCAATGGCCCTCATGGGATAACAAATGTTCATGAGAGGTCTATGACAGGCCTGCCAGTCCTTTCCAAAGGATCCCAAATTGACATGGATATGGGACAGACAGGTCTAAACAACATGTGCAAAGTAGTCGGTAACAAAACCTGTACCTTTCTTAAATGTATGAGAAGGGGGGGGGGGGGGTTTCCCCTGGGCATGAGTGCGGGGAAGGGGGTCCATTCTGGGTGGGTGGGGAGTGGGATTCCTCCTAGGTGGGAGTGATGGGGGGGGGGTCAGTCCTGTGTGAGGGGTCCCTTCCTGGGAGACTGTGAATGAGGGAGACCTGTCATAGGTGTATGTGAAGCAGGACTAGTGGTGGATCCATGCTATAGTATGTAATATATTGGTTTTATCAATATGCAGTCTACACTGAAATCAATAATGCACAAGGAAATGTGAACAAGTGGATAAGAGTTAATGCCGAACCCTGCATGTGTATATACAGATACATACATTTCTTTGGAATACTTAGCCTGAAAACAAGATATGACTATCATAGGACAGTTGGTAATGGACCATTACCAACTGTTTTACGACAGTAATATCTTGCTTTCAGGGTATATGGGGCACTTTGCTGAGAAAGACAAGTGCTTTGTGTTTATGATTCTATAGATCTATATATCGATTACTACAATCCGGAATGCTAATACTCATCAATTATCATATTCATGAAGACAGGAAAGCCAGATTTGTTGTCAGGGACATAAGACCATAACATAAATAAGTCTAGGAAACTTCTTCATCAAGCAAATTTTTTATTAAAAGAAAATCAAAAGTATTAATTACTGAAACAGTGTATCTGATAAAGCTTATAATATGATGACAGTCCAGATAATACCTATAATCGGCGTGTTTAATATCTGCCGCCTCGCTTTCATAAATATTTTTGTCCGTGCACCATTTGCAGCCACGATTTATGTATTTATTTGCTCCATTACTCAAGACCCTTATGATTTTAACTTACTTGAAAGTGTATCTTGTTTAATAACAGCACAACACGATAGTCTCTAGCATAAAGTATAGCAGACGAAGGTGTGTTGACAGCCGCCTTTTTATGACGTCGTAAGGTGAAGGTCATATTACTGCGTTTTCATTGGTTTAAAGAAGTAAGCCCACAGAAGAGTCTAATATCAGGCATTAGAAAAGGGGTCAGCTGGTCAGAGCATTATGTGCCCATGCAAAGTTTCTATACTAACAGTAATTTTAGTGTCTCAAAGCAAAAGCAATGCAAAAGGTTTGTAGAGTTTGTAGCTTCAATGTTTATATATATGAGAGGAACTATAAACGCATGTAAGCTTGATTCAAGTTATGACTTGCCATTGATACAACCTAACCCCCTGCCCAAAATACCGGCAATACTATCGCCCACAGACATGACAGATGACAAGGTAAACAGAGCGATGGCCATAGCGAAACTTGTCTGCTTTATTTGCGTGAAACTCATAATGTTGGCATAATGTGAATTCTTTTTACAATAGGACTGTGAGTACGCCAAATTCTGTTGGGTCTTTGGTTCAAGTTGATAAATATAAACTCATTTTAGGCTTGTCGACATCAATGAAACATTTCATGTCAAATTAGAAAACAAGGTGGCAAATAGTTTCCGTGCCGACTATATTCCATCCAATGTCCCAGCATTATGACTATTGACTTAATCCACCAGTCCAGTAGCAGTGACTTAGTAAATTGCCTACTTGTCTTATAACCGTAAAGTCTTGTTTTCACTAATTTCAGTATACAAATCAGTCATCACTCTTACTCACAGGCACAGTAAATCAGTGGAGGGGGGAGGCCGGGGGGGGGGGGGGGGTAGGGGGCCCCACAACGCATACTAAAGAGACAAGGTGTCCAACTCCCGCTCGAAGTGAGCGACAGGCACCCGCTTCAACCCCCAATATCGCACCTTTACCGCGCTTGACGGGCCCCGTAAATGCCTAAGTCCGATTTCTAAGTAATTTATTTATTTCATCAAAAAGTAAATGAGACATGTACTGCCGTCTAGCCGCGACAAATAAAGAATTATGCAACGACAACAACCAACTCCGGAACAGATTGAGCAAAAATGGCTGACATCGAGAGAATTCGCCTGCGAGATCTCAGGCACAGTACACGATATGACGATTGGTCAGCTTTCACATGACGCTCATGTGGGGAGGTACTCCTAAAATCTATCATTTTGATTAATCACATCATAGGGAGATGCTATTCTAATGTTCGTCCCGATTCAACAAATTTTGAAGTTGCATCCCCTGTGTCACGTGACACATTTTTCGACTGTCAACCAATCAGATTCATCTCGCTGACTGATATCAGCCATTTTTGCTCAATCTGTTCCGGAGTTGGTTGTTGTCTTTGCATAATTCTTTATTTGTCGCGACTACACGGCAGTACAGGTCTCGTTTACTTACTGATGAAATAAATAATTTACTTAGATATCGGACTTAGGCATCTATGGACCCGTCAAGCGCGGTAAAGGTGCGATATTGGGGGTTGAAGCTGGTGCCTGTCGCTCACTTCGAGCGGGAGTTGGACACCTTGTGTCTTTAGTATGCGTTGTGGGGCCCCTACCCCCCCCCCCCCGGCCTCCCCCCTCCACTGATTTACTGTGCCTGTGCTCTTACTAGCCATCTGCATGACAGCCTATCCACAGATCTATGACTATGTGAGTGAGCCTGCCAGCGGCCAGTGCAGAGTGCCAGTGCCGTGATCACTAATGACAGTGATGTCTGAGGTCCAGGGCAGTGGCAGTGATCTGGTCGACTGGTGTGGTGAGTACCTTCGCTTCGGTGAGTAGACTGGCAGATCTAGGCCTACCTTAGTACCTGGCCTACCCTCCACTCCAGACGTCCAGTACAGATCTAGATCAAAGCTAAATCATTGCCAATGAGCGTTCTGTTTTGTTATGTTGGACCAGTAGGCAGCTTTATATAGTTCATCAAGCCATAACTGTAGCATGTGTTCACTTACCTGCCATATTCTTCGTGATATAACCCTCTTTATTTATGTTATTCGACCGAATACCAAATATTATGCCAGCCAAGAGGAAGTGACCTTGACCTTTCTTCACTGCCGGTTGTACCTAAAATACGGCTCTACGCAGGAGTTCGAGGTACTGAATGTTGCCAGTGTTTTTTGCGATAACATAAAATGACCAGGAAACACAGACATACTGCCAATGTACCACATGAGAAAACGTACATATAAATCTTTTTGTAAGCTTATATTGATCAGCAATTTTCTAAGGCAATAACTATAGACCTATATGCTACGGTTGTCTATCATATATATCCTAATTAGTCGGAAAGTAGTCTATATAGATATATATATTCTATAATTAGATGGTCCAGTGTTTTTCTCAGTTGTCGTTCTTGAGAAAATACCAGATCAAAAATACCGCCATATATTGGCGCAGGATGCGGTGGTGGCGGTGAAAATCGGGAATACATTTCACCATAGGCATAATAAGAACCAGCGTACGTTCACGGCTAACGTTCGGCCGGAAAACACATTGATGGCCGAGAAATTTTTCCCAAGGGAGCAGGCCCTTTGTTGCGCGCGAATCTACTAACCAATAAATCATCACTCGTATATATTAGCAAAAGCTTAGTTTAAAATATTAAAACATTTTTTTATAAATAGTGCATTTCAGAAAAATCGCAGTCTAGACTTTAATATTATTATATTAAATCTATCGAACTTCCCGTTTCCAATAGCACTTGGCCAACCGAACATGTTGGAAGTCGTATTGAAGCGGCCTTTTTGTCCCCCCAAATCAAATCGTCCCCCTTCGTCCGTTTTAATAGCCCCTGAAACTGGATTCGCCATTTACCTTTACTGGGCTTTAGTACGGGTCAAAAGAAATAATAATTTTAAGAACATATTTATATAAAATTGACACCAGACACCGAAAAATCGAATGCAAATTGCACGGTATCGCGGACCCCTTCCCATTTTTTGTATTCGGCCAATCCCAGTGTTTTTTTGTGAGGATCCCTTCCCTTGTCTGGTTCACTCCCTCCCGATCATAAGATTCGGACCCAATAGCGAAATCGGACATGGAACTAAATGTGTGTTGGTCTCGTCAGCCGAGGTAAGGGCCAGGCAAGGGTGTCGAATTCACAAGCGCAAGAGGCACATTATAAACACTTTGAAAAAGGTACTAGATAAGACAGTGAGAAGTCGCTCGCTTGTTCAATACTCCAGACAGAAATAAACATGGGACAAACTAACATTGCCAGCTGATGGCAGTGAATTGAGCTGGGGCCAAGTAGATCACAAGGCAGGTAAAGTCTTTGTTCGTTATGTCTGGCAGTCAAATAATGATTTTTGTAGAGGACGTGCCGTCCTTCTGTCCTGGGAAGGTTGAGTAATAATTAACGTCCAGAGATCCACGACGCGTTAATCCAGGTGGCACATATCTTCGTTCACGAGCCTACGACTCCGAGGGTCTGTGAAATGGTACTCAACGTACAAGTCAAGACTGACTGATGTCCTATTCAACACACCCATATACACGACTAATATGAAAATTAATCTCGCTCTCATTCGTCCTCCGATTAATAGATCACGACGTGACGCAAATAAAACTTAGGCAACAAGGGGGTGTTCTTATTTCTCCGCAACGCAACAAGGGGGTGTTCTTATTTCTCCGCAACGCAACAAGGTGGCAGCGCTGGAATGCACAACACCATTGCGACTTGCAAAAAAAATAAAAAACATAAGTAAGTCAAAATATCACTTTTATACAGTACAGCTGAATGGATCCAAAGCACAAATCAATACCAGCTGGACTAAAACACAGAACGTGGCAATGGTGAACTCACGCAAACGTTTTCTTGTAATCATCAAGCAGCCAATATTGGCAGGATGAAAAACGAAAGCCTTTATTTGACCCTATTTTCGCACAAGTGCTGCTTTCCTTTGGATGATTAATCAAGACGATATCGGTCAGCAACGAAGCAACACAGTAATGACAAGACTTCAATAAAAGCAAAGGTTGAATAATATCTCCCACATTATGTCATTTAAATGAATAAATGAATCAAGAAAAACTTACACATATTCCTTAAAAAGAACATATTCACGTCTGTTTTGCCTTAATATTCTGCAATGCATGTATTCTTATGAAAAAAAAAATCGGACAAAATATATATGAACCGTAGATTTTCGCACGTCGAATAAGTGTTCTGCCAGTAAAATACATTACTAAGTGACTTATCATTCGAACCAGTGAAAACTAACGGTTGTCCAGTTAACCTTGGAGACAACAGTCAGCCCATGACCGCCTGTTCCGTTGGATGAAGACGGGAGCTGTACCATTAGCTGAACATGACCGTGAAGACTTAGGCTGGTGCCTTACCGGTTCTGCCAAAGAAGGCGTGTGAAGCTGAGCAAACAGTGTCTCTTACAGACATCGCATAGTCACGTGAAATAAAACTGTCTAGAATACCCGAATAACCTGATCAAAATACTCTGGGATTATGAATGTCCTATGAAAACTGTCTCTTAAGTATTCCAGTGGCGCGGCGAGGCTGAGCCGAGCAGAGCTTACTGCGAAGAGATCTTTGTTACAGCGCGTCCAGACCGGCTGCAGGTCGCCGGGTGTTCAAGCCTGGACACAACACAACAACATTACTGCCCTCTGGTGGTACTCCAATCACCAGCATGGCGTATAATAATTCTACAGTTGTAGACAATATATATTAATCAAAGCTGCCTAGGATCCACTAGATATCTCCTCGGGAAGAGCGGATGGAGTGTCTGGTCTCGCACTCTCTCCAAGATGTGGACTGGAATCACGTGGACGAGCTGCGTGTGTTGGGGAGACGGGGCAGTCTGTTGTGTTGTGATGGATGACGGTTTGCAAAATAGACGAGCTTCAACCATGGATGGAAATCATCGCGATGCGGGCGTAGCTCCAGCACAGACGTCACTCAGAGCGGCGTGGGCGTGGCTACAGCACAGGCGTCACTCATGGCGGTGTGGGCGTGGCCGTAGCACAGGCGTCACTCATGGCGGTGTGGGCGTGGCTGCAGCACAAGCGTCACTCACGGCGGTGTGGGCGTGGCTGCAGCACAGGCGTCACTCATGGCGGTGTGGATGTAGCCGCAGCACAGGCGTCACTCATGGCGGTGTGGACGTGGCCGCAGCACAGGCGTCACTCATGGCGGTGTGGGCGTGGCCGCAGCACAGGCGTCACTCAGAGCGATGTGGGCGCCGCCGCAGCACAGGCGTCACTCAGAGCGGTTGTTGGCCTCTTGAGCAATATTAGGTATTACAAATGATTTCATCCATAGTCTGTAGCATACTCACACATACGAAAATCACACCTGACGATTGAACGATTATGTCTGATGCTGGTGTGCTTGCAGCATCCATACCCGATGTGGGCGGTAGAAGCTGTCCATATAGTGTAAGCGAGTCTGTGAAGTCACAATGAAACAAACAGCGCGAAGACGGCAGAAAGATCCATTCACTTGATCAGGTCTTCATCCAGAAATACGCACAATAACTAAACACCTTCCACCGGCGAAATTCCCCCAGGAACACGTGCTGCGCCGGCCACATCTGAGGCAGTCGCACTCTTATTGCCGGCTATAACCGTCGTCAAGGAGTCGTCGGCCTCTAAGGCCTGCAAATATTAATGATCACCCTATCAACTGCGCATTTTGTTTTCTTTTATTATAAAAATATTCGAGCGCTGATATACTGAAGAAATGGATCCTTTGCGGCGGGGCGGGGCGGGGCGGGGCGGGGCGGGCGGGAAGCCCGTGGCGGAAGACCCGGTCACGTCGATCGGGGACCGCCCAGCGAGCTACGTCACTTCCTGGCGGGTCACGCGAGTACCCGCAAAACCATGGGGGTTATTTTCCGGACGTCGACACATCGTCGACAATGACAACTGACGCTGCCACAGCCTGCCATACCATTGGGTTGCCATGCCAACACCCGATGTGATGTATGCAGGCCTGACGCTCATTTATTCAACTCAACTCGTCCTTCAGTCAATGAATCTGTCTAACTGCCAAGATGCGTTCTAGTTTGTATAATTACTACATATGCCAAGGATTTGACATGGGTACGGAGAGGCACTTTCAGTTTGTTTTTTTCAATCGCGGCGTCAACAGCCCGTCGTCGATGACACATCAATTGAGTTGACATCCAGCCGTCGATGACAGGGTGCCGTCAGTAGAGTTGGCACCCAGCCGTCGATGACAGGGTACCGTCGATAGAGTTGGCACCCACCCGTCGATGACACATCAATCGAGCTGAGATCCAGCCGTCGATGACAGGGTGCCGTCAGTAGAGTTGGCACCCAGCCGTCGATGACAGGGTACCGTCGATAGAGTTGGCACCCACCCGTCGATGACACATCAATCGAGCTGAGATCCAGCCGTCGATGACAGGGTGCCGTCAGTAGAGTTGGCATCCAGCCGTCGATGACAGGGTGCCGTCAGTCGAGATGACATACAGCCGTCGATGAGAGGAAGCCGTGGTTAACTACGCTGGGTGGCTCGGGCCGCCATACGGCCGTCAGTTGCCGGGAGCCGTCCACGCCGGGCGCCGTCATTCCAGGTCCGACTCGTCCGAGGTGCTGGACAGCGTGTCGTTGAGGGCGGGACTGGAGGGCACCGGGAATACGCTGGGCCCGTGCTGAGGGCTCCACACCACGGGCAGCGGCCGCTTGAAGCCGTTCCGCTGTTCCTTCAACTAAAGCGGCAACGCAGAACGAGACAATGGCATTAACGTATTGACTTTGAAATGATGCAATGAAGGCAGCTCGACAATAAACAGAAATAGTAATACCCGAAAGACAGATCCTTGAGGCTTACTAGGATTTTATCTGAAGTAATGTATGTAATTCGAGAAAAAAAGTATTGAAAGACACATATCGACAGCATTATATCGTTGATAACGCAACGTTCTGAAGGGATACATACTTGTTTGAGTTTTGCGAACTCTCTCTTTTCGTCCTCCGTGATAACATATTCTTCCTCGTCGGCTTCATTCCAGCCCATCTCCCTCAACAGCCTGCCAAAGACACAGATCGCAAATATGTTTTTAGGCACACAAATATTTGCTTGTCATACAGTCAGTCTACCAACTCATTAGATAACTTTTTAACGGACCATCAAGAAAAGTCTAAAGGTACAGCGGTAAAAATAAGCAGAAGCAAAATGTAGTCAGCTTGTTTTCTCCTAAGTATTTTCCGACTATACTATACTATACGTAAACAATTGGTATATACAAAAGTAATCGAACAAATGGAAACAGGCGCCTTTCGAATCGTACCTCTGTTCCGCCTCCAAGGAGCTGGACAGGAACGTGTGGCCGTTGTGAGAATTTATACTGAGATCATCGACACCGTTGACTATTGGCTCATCGGAACTACATTCGTCACCACCAACATTCTTCCAGCTCTGCAATAAAATCGAAAAATATATAATTAACATTGTTTTAAACGGCGCTGCGCTACATTGTCCCCCGCTCAGGAATTGCATTCGCTCCATTATTACCACTAGAAAAAGTGCTTCACAGTGAGTACCACATTATCTTTACCTACTACAATTCCTGAGTGACAATTATGCTCCATATATATATATATATATATATTATCTGCAACCTGTTAGTAGTTTATATCAGTATTCCACTCCATAAGAACAATAAATTAAACTGGGATATTGTAATCAATCAATAGCGGATTTGCATCTGTCATTGAGTGCCACGGCGACAACCATATCCATTTACCAGGCCTGTCTGACCAGCCTCTTCCATGTCCAGGCGCCCGTTGGTGAGGGGCCCGTTGGTGAGAGGCCCGTTGGTGAGAGGGCCGTTCGTGAGGGGCCCGTTGGTGAGAGGGCCATTGGTCTGAGGTTCTTTTCCTTGACCCGTGCAGTCCCCAGTGCCATTTTCCTTCCTGAGGGCCTTGAGGAAGGTGCCTTTCTTGTTGGATCCCCCTTTGGGCTGCGTCACCATTCTGGTGTTAAAGATCTCTATGGGCGGAGTAGGAGACTGGCACACGGGCTGAAACAACCAAGGGTCAGCAGTTGAATAACGCCCGGACACTTCACTTACTATCCGACACAAACCAACATTTTGCGCACTACATGTGGTGTACCAAGTCTGAGTTTCAGGTAAAATACTGAAAAGTCTATTGACACATATTAACATTAAAAATATTTTCAAATGAAAGTTACGTACTTGGACTTATTGCATCAATACAAATACTTAGTGTGTAATAATTAGAAAGCTATATTATAAAAAAGAAAAGTGCGTCTTTTTGTGTATTACTTTATTTTTTAATCATTTAAAAGGTGAAAATTGCTGCAGAAACAGCCTAAAAGAATATAATGTAGCGTAGCTGTGTCCTCGTACATTCTTCCATTGGTCTGGGCTTGTTAGTCACACTTGGCATGACGGCCATATCTTTCTGAACGTACCTCTTTGCTGTTCTCCTTGTTGCTGATGTTAAAAGGGTGGGGCTTAGTGTTCTTCTGAGGACTTTCTTTGCTGCCTAATTTTCCGCTATCCTTGCCAGTCTTGCGGGAGAGGTTGGCCTTTAACACGAACGATATGCACGATGAACCCGTGTTGTTATACATTACGTAACAGTATGCCATCTCACTAGGACTTGTTAGTCATGGCGTACATACGTCTAGTTATTGGCACGGCTTAATCAAAATTATCTTAAGCTGAGAAAATTACTATTTTTGAAAAACCTGCAAGTGATATAATAAGGTTACTTATACGGCGTGATAATCAATACGTTTCCGTGCACAAGTAACTTAAATCACTAGCATCCTCGGACTTTACCTAGCCATGAAAGTAGGAAGTATATTTCCATGATGCCAGTGAAAGAAGATACATTTAATCATACCTTGTTTGGAACCAAAGCTTTGTAAATATTGCTGTTCTGTTGTTGACGCGCGATTTCTTTGGATGATTGCCCATCTGCAATATGTAGCACAATAAATGAACATACAGTTAACGAACGATCGGCTTCTATGCCCTTCAATCACATACTGATACAACGTCATATAACATCCAAGTACACTTGACTAAGGGTATCACAAACATCTACAGACAAGATAAAAAGAACACACCTTGGGATACACCGAGATGTAAGTTAATCATGCTGTTAAGAAACGTCACATATCCATACAGTCCAAATAGACGCCTGACCAGATACCAACAAATTTAGGAACGATTCTGTCCATTATTAGGCTCAAACCAGTCAGCATTCGCAAGCCGCTTCAGACAAAGTGTTTGTTAACGGGGGACGTGACCGTATGGCTATGAGGGTTGATAGGACCCAATGCCAGGGTGAGATTAGCTCTAGCAGCAAGTCGGATGGCACAGTGCTATCGCCAGTGTTGAGGGTGGGGCGCTTCGCTGGGGAGAGCAAGGGGGAGGGGGTGAGGGGGTGAGGGGGTGAGGGGCTTGCATACCTGACACACTACCACTGGGAGAGGCATCGTCCGGCTGGCAGTTCGTCTGGTTATTGTTGAGGACAAGTTTGGCAGTGTGTTGCTTGTCTACATGGGATTAAATGCAGAAGAGGAAGATGCAGAGAACTGGACAGTCTAAGTGTACGAGCCACAGGTACCAGCACAATACATCAGCCTGGACCAAATGACAAGTGAACCAGGCCATCTAACCAGCATAAGATCAGAGCTCTGATAATAAGCGATGGCAGTCGATAGTCTATGTTGCATATCATGCCATAGATCTATTAATTAAGTTATGCATACAAGAAATATTGCTGACGATAAAGCAGCAGATGAAAGCCATCAAATATATATCTGAATATAGCTGGTGTGGCCACTAGCTAAATGTTAAGTATATATAATAATAACATCATGCACTTAGTAATGTTAAGTTCTGCATGTGCACATGCTATGGTGAATGGCATTTGTAATCTATAAACATTGAGAACATGTTTGCATTATTGTCTAGTAGTTGTTGCTTCATTAAAAAAACATCATTAGCCAGTTAGATGTGTCATAATTTAGACAAAAACATTTATGGAAAAGCAAAATATAACATCGAGTAAACAACCGCGACATATGACACCAATACTGTAGGCAGACAACAACTGTTACAAATGCATCGGACATTCTTGATAGAAACGTCTCGTTTGGCAGTTTGGTAGGGATGAATAATACAATCTATCATATCTACACCACTGCATGTGGAATCTGGGAACGCTGGTTCAATCAGTAAATAGGACAACCGGCTCTTTACCAGGAGCCCAAGCAAGACGTGACAAAACGAAAAAGTTGACATATTATTTCTAATTTCAATGTCAAATACCTTACAACAAACATAACTGCTCACGATATAACCGAGGAGTGTTAATTTTACCTAATTAACATGCATATAAAGAGTACTTCCTTACCTATAGTAATCATTATCAAGTAAAGTATAAACAGTGGTGAATGAAGCTATGCCAACCAAATCGAGCTTACCCCAAACGGTTGATCCAGTCACGGGCTTGGCGGCCTTGGCGTCCGGAGTGTCCGGATCTCCAATGAGAGACGGGAACTCCTCGTCGTGCGCGGCCTCCCCGGCCTTGGCGGCCCCCGCCCCTGGGTCAGATTCTGCCTTGGCCCCCGTCCGGTCCCCCTTCTCCGGCTTGACGAGGGGTGAGCGTGGTCCGCCCCCTGAGTCCTTGTCGCCGGAGTGGTAGCGCTTGGGCCCACCACTTCCCCCACCGCCCGACCTCATGTAGCTGTTGTTGTAATAGGGGTCAGTGGGCGGGTGCCCAGGGTAGAAGTCGCAGAAGTAAGGGTCGTAATATGGGTATGGTCCTCCGTTTGGCTGAAAATAATAAGATTGATGGAATTTAATAATGCAGCTATTAACACAAACTAATGCTTAGTCACTTTCATGACATATCCAAGTAACAATACTTGACAACTCTGACACACAGAACAGAAGCTTGCACAGAACTATAAGATAGGTTATCAATACTGTGTTTTGCATTATATTATATACTAAGCCACCACACATTTTTGCTTTCAATTTATGCTTCTTATAGCTGCCTATGGGCTTTAAATCGAAGGTGGTCACATCTATCACGTGACAATGACTATTTGTTTGCCTAGAACATACCTGATTGTATCTGGAAGTGGTAGTAGTGTTTGGATGTTGGTATTTGCCTGGGTCTCGAAACAACTGCGGCTGCGAACGGTGGTGAGCACCATACTTTTCATAGCCATTGTAATAGCCATAAGCACTGTAATACTCATCCTCTACAGAGTGGTGACGGAACTTCGGCGGAGGGTAGTGGCGGTCTGAAAAATAATTAGTTATCTCAATTAGATAAGTCTTGAAAAATAAACAAGAACACGAAAATAGATAGTCAGAGTCAGTGTGTTTAAAATGAAGTGAAACCGCCCTTAAAATAAATGCACTCACAGATAGGCTATGTTTGCATAACACTAGCTTAAAATACCTGGGCCCGTATTCTCAAACGAGTTGCGATCTTCGCAACTCTACTTCCTCGCAAATATTGCTGCGAAAAATCGCAAAAGTTGCGTTTCATCGCAAGTGGTATTCTCGAAAACTTAAGATAAAGATCTTCCTAACTTTCATCGCAAAATTTGCGATGTGTTCATACGTCTCACAACTAGTCGCAACTAGTCAGTAATCATGGTGGCAATTTTCATGGCGAGTCACTTATTTCGACGAAGGCTCCGACAGCGGATCGTTAGGCTTCGTGAAGATCTATTCAAGAATCTCAACAACAATATAAGGTGTTTATATGGATATGTTGTGGTATCATTATCAGGCCGCAGTGCAGCTAAAATAGCGTCTTTGTTCCAATCTAAGCGCGCGTTGCTAATTAAGTGACGTCAAAGGTATTGTGACGCAATGCATCAAAGATGTCACTTAGCAGCGAGCTATACGTACAAGTGACACCGACACCCCCCCCCCCCCACCATCAACTGCTTTAGTAACCTATATTATTATATTTAGGATAAAGCGGAGAAAATCGAAGCGAGACATTTATATTATCATATAAATAAATTTAGATCTAATACATCTACAGCAATAAAGTTATCTGTTAATGTGCGTTCAAAATTAACCCTAGTCGAAGCGATGGTTTTGGCGCTGTACGTAAGTGCCTCGAATATGTTACGCTCCATATGCAACAAAACAATAACTGCCCATACGATTTCTGTAATATTTGGCATGTCACTTGATCATGGCATTCCCTTTAAAGTGCGGAAATTTCTGTAAAATGGAATCGAATGTTTTTGCGTAATCGCTGAAACAATATTGATGTCTGGAATCGCGGGTTGCACGTGAATGTAGCGCAATAACATAATATAGACTCTATATCTATCAATGTTGCTGTGAATGTGTCGCTTCGATTTTCTTAAACTTCTAGCATTTTATCTAAATTTGTCCTGGTGAAGTGACAAGTTAAGTTGAACAGCAAGTGAATGGGCTAAGTCGATATCGCTTATGTCTAAGTTTGCTATTCTGTGACAACTCTACATTCGACCATTTACTACATATATTTTACCATGTTTACGCACTCAGACAATTTGGGTATCCATGGTACATACTTTAGGCTTTACCAGTACATCTACAATGCCCCCGCCCCTTCCCAAAATCCTTGCTCCTGCTAGCAAGGCGAAGTTATGAGCGTGATGTGCACTCATGATTTTTGCAACTTTGTATCGTTTATTTCTTTATTGACGTCATATCGAGCGTCACGACCAGCGAGCACGCTGTCATTCTTGCATAACTTTTATTTGGCTAAATGTAGCATACAATTACAAAATGTGATTCCGACTGACCGAGTTGGGGCCTGCATGTCAGAGATCGTATACCATAGGGAATATGTCTGATCATATATATATGCTAAATTAATCCGCCCCTGGGGGCCGGCATGCGAGTTGTGTCGCCTGCCTGCCCCCGGAGGTGGATTAATTTAGTTAATGAGGATTGAATCGGCAAATTTAAAGATTCGAGATTCAGAAGATTGGGCTCACTTATTTCTTGCTATGCTGCTTGTTTGCTGTTATATGAGATACGGAGCATATGTTGAATTATCCAATCCAGACAATAATTCTTATTTTAAAATTTATTTTGAACTTAATTTTTTGTGCAAAATGTGCGCTTTCGTTCATGTTCACGTACGTGTTATGTCACAGAGACTACCCATACTTTGTTTCAAGTAATGGCGCGAGTGCACGTTGTAAAGATTTGTTTCTGCTACACCATGTATACCATGTATACAGTGGTATCAACACGCGAAAAACTAAGTTACTAAAAGCCTCCTACACTCATTTGAGTGGTTCAGGTTGGAAGCATGACACGTTTAGTCGCGCCGTCACGGCGTCAGTTGTCAAAGTGCCTCAGTGCTAAAGTCTAAGATCTTAAATAACCTGAGATAGTGTCTGCATGGTCTGTGCTAGTGGATTACCATGACCAAGCGTCCACCCGTGACCGTGTCTCGTAGATCTATTCATGATATTGGATACTATATAAATCTGCACCATACGACGGCGACAGCGTCACTTACGCTTGCCAATGTAAGTTAGGCTAATGTGCGTAAGTCGTTTAGCTTACTTTGCCTTGATATTGTTAAACATGCCATACCATAGGTATAGAATAGTCGCATATTGTCCTGAGCTTAATTTAAATTTGGGCCTGATGTCCGCCCATCACAATGTTCGGCACTGTAGATCTACGCAGTACATGTGAGGGGAGGGGGTATAGACACAGAGACTCCGCTTTCAGCCTCAGACATATTTGCCAGTTCCCCCCCCCGCCACCCCCCTCAGTCATATTTCTGGAGTTTTATATCTATTCACATTTGCAAATACTAAATGTTAATGCCCAATACATGTTAATATCCACCGCTGCAAAAAAGCGCGCATTTGTTTAGACCAGTTGCTACGAGAAAATTATCCCTGACAACCGCGAAAAACTACTTGCGAAACTTCGTAGCTGCGATAAATCGCAAAACTTTCGAGAATAGGAACTTGCGATTTTTCGCAGCTACGATTTTTCGCAAATAGTTCTTCTTAAATATTGCGATGATCGCAACTTGTTCGAGAATACGGGCCCAGTACACAGATTACATAATGTATTTTGCTTTTTTTAAAAACAAACTTCTAAATATCACATTGTGTATGTATTTAATTTTGTCCGTATCATGACACATTGGCACTATCAAATTATGGTAAAATTGAAATCAAGTAATGCTCAGTAACCCTGGGAAGGCAGCAAGCCTTACCCTCGTAGTACTGGTCAAAAGAGCGCTGTCTCTGTAGCGGTCCATACATACAGTCCGGAGGTGCACCATATCCATTGTAGGCAGCGTAGTACTCATCAGTCCTTGAGGGTGGCCTTCTCTTATCAGCATACTCAGCAGACTTGGATCCAGGTGGCTTCTAAATAGCAATACAATATTATTAAAGTTACTCATACTCAATTTTTGTTTCCAAAAATTGAGCTACATACATTGTTCATTGCATTGCATCTATTTCAGTCTGAACTAACTAAATGTATACATTCTCATATCTATCTACAGCTTAAAAGTGGCAATAATTGTCAACAATGCTCCCAATGATGATATGATACATAAGAATGCCACTTTTATGTGTTTGTTCTCCTTGCTCCTTGTACACAATAACATTTTCTTTATGCAATAAAGACCTCCATAAATGCTTTCCACCAAGATTTAAAAACAGCTTTAATACAAATGACAAAGTATCCAGGTAAGTGGATGCAGATAATAGTCTTTTTTACAGATATGGAGACACAATATAATGCCTTTGTGTGTGCTTACTTCCTTATTAATATTTGTGAAATAACATGCCATATTAGACAGACATACCTGATTGTCCTGGTCAGGAATCTTGAGCCAGGCTGGGGCAAAATCATGCTTGGGAGCCTTGCTGCTGCTGGCCATCAGTGCCACTTACACATAGTGGGCAGGAGCAAGCTGCAATATGAAAAAAAAGAGTATGGGTGATGGCAAGCTGTATGGCTTCTTATAGCCTGAAGATTCCATTGCTCTTCTTCATCCACACAGATTTATAACCAGACCTAAGCTTTAAAAAATTTGATCAACGTTATCAGGATGGACAAATAGTGTCAATACAGATATTAAACAATAAATATATGTAAATGATCAAATGCAGCAATTATTCCAAAAAAAACAAAAAAAAACTTACCTATAGTAAATAAATGGTTTTATGATTAAATTTAAGTATATCTGAACTTAATTACACATAATACTTCATTCATAATAACAAATTATACTGGGAAATAAGCTACTTTATCTAATTTGATAAAGGAAATAAAAATTATAAATTATTTCACTAGATCTACTAACATATAAAAAATATTGATTAAATAATATTATTTTTTACTTTTAACTTCATTATCTTTATATATTTCAATACTTTTTGATCAATATCTATATAATATTACAATCTATATTAATGATAAATTACTTACCCTGTAAAATTTCTGTTGCAAGCAACAGATTTCCAGTCTTGCACACAATTGTCACAATTCTTTCCAGCAATCAAGGTAACTGGAACCACTTGAAGCGATCCTTGAATCGCATACACAGTCTTTGCTACCTTATCATAATGATTGTCTAGTAATCCAGGAGTAATATAATAAATTAAACCTAATGTTCAAATGAGAATAGGAGGAATAATTTTTTTAATCTGCCTTTCATCAGTTATATCATTATATGTTGATATAAACTTCAGGAAATATATGAAGTACTGTGTTGCTATATGTTTTTGACAACAGATTCCGCTTCTCACATCTTCCTTTTTCACATAGACTATCTGTTTTCTAGAACAGTATCCATGAAGTTATACGGTCTGTTTTTGACAGTACATTTGTCAATGTGAATCTGCTTGCAGCCTGCTTCATTCAATCCTGTTGTTCTATGACATTCATCCAATCATCCTGAGGCAGTTATATGGATTTGGTTAGATGTTACCATAATGTCCATCATTGATTGCTCAGTTTAGTTCACCAACAACAATAACTGAATAAGTCAATATGTCACACACAGATGTCAACTTGACATCTCTTATCATAGACAATCCATGTCTGTATTGTGATTTAAACTACCATAATCTTCCACTTCCACTGTCATATATTCCGGCCGATATTTTGATGAGTGTGCTGCTCAATATAGAAATATATTATCTAACTTCATTAATTTCTTGCCAAGGACACACCGGATGTGTTTTGGTTCCAGGTCTCAACACCGCGAATTTGGGTCACGAAAACTAAGTTCTTATGGAATAGTTACGTCAATTGAAACAATTGATCACGTTGCTCCAAAGGTTCCTTTGTTTTTGGTCTGTGCACTTATCTCCATGTCAACAAAATACACCTGACACATTAGTTTGATCGTTTGTAAAATTCAACTGTTTCACTCTTCTAGCGCAAATATGGCTCCTCGACATCCCATAATACTAACCGAACGTCTCGCGAAACCACGTAAAACCACGTTTCTGAGATGTGCATGCTGCAGAGTCGGACGCACAACACAAATAAACCGTTACAATCAAACGTGAAACATAAATGAAAATGGATATTTGGAAACGGTGGCGATATTGATTTTTTTCTTGACTATGCACCTGTAATTACCCATTTCTTGGCAAAATATGAACAGTGCCATCCTAGACCAGCGACTTCGTCAAAACATTTATCGATGATGGATTAATGCAATGCCAATGGCGGATCAAGGAGAGATCGCACGGGGGGCAATTAAGTTCCTCGCTGGATCCACGCCTGGAGAGATTTAGGTATTTGATGCCACTCAGCCCCACCCCCCCCCCCCCCCTCCGCCCTCACTAACAAATATCTGCATCCGCCACTGTAATGACGGATGACGGAGTGACAGACTTCTGATTGGGTTCAAAATTTTGATCAATTTTATAATTCTGACGCCGGGACGGTAGATAGGCTTTGTATCAACGTCAAAACAAGGACGAACTTAAGTCATCATGCATCAAGTGACGCCGGTATGCATAGAGACAATGACGTCGAATCGGTGACGCATGTTTTTATTGTATTTGAATAACAAAACTTGAAGATTAAGAATGACATGTGTTCCGCCGCAACTCATATCTTATGTCTAATCAATTCGATCAAGAGCCTGAATATTTGAAGAAAAAAAACCTTCAGATGTTGCTTTTTTAAACTTTGCCGTAATTTTAGTTTTTAGATTATACTTTTCCTTACATGTTATTTACAACGTATGATTGCTTAAAATACGGAATTTGTTAAATAATGAACACACATTAATGTACGCTTATATATAATGTTTCATTGGGGTCATGTTTTGCCGTCAGCGAAGAACCATCTGCGCATGGTACATATATGAACGTTGCTGGGGTCATTATTTTACTCCTGCACAACCCGCCAAGGGAAAAGAATGACCGATCGCTAAAATAATGTTATTAAACTCCGCCTCCTCATGGGAAACATTAAATAAACTTTAAAGATTAAATCGATTGATCGAGAAGCTCGGCCGATCCTTATTATGATTTCAAAACTTATCGACTACGCATTAATTGAAGTTCTTCAGCTGATTTCTTATCTAATACATGGAATACGCTTGTGAGAGCCCAAAACGTCCGACTACCCAAAATGTCCTACATAGCTAACAACCAACGAACAGTTACATTTGACGTTTCAATCATTCACAATCTGGCGATATGAAACCGCGATACGCTCGTTTTGTATTTGTTAGATAACAATGTACGAATAACACTCGAGGAGAAGCTCGAAGGGGTGGGGGAGGGGGGTTAAGTGTAGGGCGGTGCATAACAAGACACGGAAGAAATAAGCGTTAGCGGTATTTTACAGCCTTAATTGGCCTCTTTGCCCTCTTTTGAACTTGTCACACCCTCCGGCCGTAGATCTATCAATTTAAACAATGATTATGCGAGGTCGGGACCAACTTAAGGACATGGACAAACACTGGTCATGGTTCTTGTGATATATTTATTCGTGGATGCTCGAGTTGTATCTAACTGTGCATTATGTTGTAGGTATCAAAATCCTGATCCTGGCCCGTTTTCGGCAGTCGGATTTTTGGGCCCTCACATACGCTGTCCATGACTTAATAATTATTATTAAATAATGAATAACCTTACTATCAATAATATCTTTCTGAGACAAAACGTTCGAGTATGGCGTTATACGTGGTCATTTATTACATGCCCTCACATGTGGCTGACAAACTGGCCAGCTATGTAAGTAAATGTGTGCATAACATAATATAAGGACAAAGCATATTTTGTATCAATTTAAATGAGTGTCTTTGATAAATGGAAATGCGACTTATATCTCGGGCAATCTCTCATTAACATTAAGTTTGTGTCATATTACCTACGTTATCATACAATATCTATCAGAGTGAGAAATATCGACAGTTCCAATTCCGTCTACTCCATCGATTATATCAATTTAAACCTACCCGGGCATAACATTTTGTTGACACGTACGATCCTTCATCACTACTTCAAGCCTAGCTGTGAATTCCGTAACTATCGAGCGCATTTCGATGTCGTCATCAGACTTTGCCAAAATTCTTCGTATCAAACCATTAAAATAATTAATATTTTAAAAGTAATGTTCTTCATTTCGTGAAACTGAGGTCGAGCACCATAGCAAAGAACTTGAATGAGTTCTTTGACCATAGTTAACCCACGGTGATGCTGTACAGTTAGAACTGCATCTGCAGGATACTTTGTTTCATGCCTGGCTCCCGGTTCTCACGAAGCGAAGAGGCACCAGGCTGCAAATGTATTTCAAAACAAACGAGCAAGTGGGAAGATTTGGTAACAAGACCAAACAAGAAACTGTTCATTCTAAGTTTTCTTAGCATATGTTTTTTTTAGGCTGTTTTTATGATGTTGACTAATTGAGTCTTTAATCTTAAAGCTGTTTGCATGTAGATCTACTAAGAACTTAGAAGTCAAGGACAAGGGACATGCTGAAAAGTGATCATGGAGTATCTGAGCACAGCGAGTGCCAGTGCCAGTGGTGATCGCATGGACCATGGTGGTAGCTAGCCGGGTATGCCTCGCCCTTAGTTCTATCTCTGAAACCTAGATGCGGGAGCTTGCAGAGCCACTAGGTTTTGGAGATGGAACTAGCCTCGGCCTTTAGCGCAAGTGCCCCCAGGCAAGCCCGCTCCTCTAGTCTAGGGGTACAACGGTAACAATGTTAAAATCCTTCGACGTTAGTAGGGAATCGACTGTAGCTTTTATTATAATGTATGCGCGAACAATCATAGTGTTTACATATTCTATATATCTTGTTCTTTCATCTGACATCAATAAAGTATGTTGACACCAGGTTGTCGGTTATATTTTCGTGAAGAAATGTTAGAGCACATAACTGTTCCCAACCAGCCGTCTGCTATATTTGTTGTTAGCGGATGCCAGTACCTGTGAATGCGACTTGGTTCTTCCTCTCCATTAGCATATAACTTTCAGCAAGAGGGCTTTATCAGTCGCTCACTTTGAACTTAAGGACAACAGCAGCTCCCTCTTTCACAGGTTATTGACTGTTACAAAGATTGGGACCCAGGCTACAAATGGTTCAAATAGTGGCAGGATGCACCAGATGGTGCTGCATACGTATGGCGGTTGGTAGGGAAAAGTCGCATCCTCCAACATTTGTTCGCAAAAATATAACTGCAACAATCTAGTATAGACACACTTTCCTAAGCTAGTAAGCTAGTACATTTAGCGTGAGGACAGCAAATGCATCATATTACACTGATGACATTATGATGCAATCAATTATTTTGGCAACCACATCAATTTCTATTTTTCACCCCGCTTCCCCTCGCTTTGCTGATATGAGATGGGTAAAATACAGTATTTGAACCCGTATTGTGACTGCGTCACTCCATTTTTGTGTGTGTCCTATTCATTTTGATTACTTTCTTTGCAGGTATGGAAGATACAAATGAGTATCTCTGACATTCGAACATTTTGCTGATGGTTTTTGACACATGCTATCATGTGTCTTAGAAAATACATCTCTGCTGTGCTATGTGTAGTAGTTTGCTGGTTTCACTGCTGTCTTGCTACTTCAAAGGGTACACCACACGGGAATGAGACACTTAAGTGTGAGATGCTTCAAACTGGACAGTATCCATGTTATTCCGTTGTATATTGTCAATTCGGATGTGAATGCTTACAAAGCAAAAGAAAAAAAGATCATGTATAAATTCTTATAATTGTGGCTTAAAGTGAGTTCTGGTGTTTTAATACTCAGTAGGTAGTACCTGTAATGCCATTTGCGAGAAGAATGTGATTAATGATGTCCTCGTTTTCATTTATGTCATTCCTTCATGTATAATCATCAAGCAAAATATTATAATGTTGTACAGTTACATACAGCTGTTGTGACACAAGCTGTTGCAGACAAATCATTCATTGAAGATAGTGTTTCGATGTATCCAATATTAATTGATTATTACCAGTACCGTAAACTGCCTATTTGAAGCTGCATACATATTAAAAGCTGTGGCCCAAGTTGTCTCGCCACGCCCACTTAAAATCAACAAAAGGCCCTACTTAAAGCCGCACCCTGACTTACGACTCAAACCTGGAAAGTGGAACTTCCAACTTCCTGATATAAGCTGCGGCTTCAAATAGGCAGTTTACGGTATATAACAATGACCAGAACACCAACACCCACCTTTTTTTTTGAAGCCTCCTTGACTTAGTGTTCAGATATTACTGTGCTGACCCATTGATTGATAATGACACGCAGCAGGCAGCTGGCTGCAGTGAAGACCACCCCTTTGTGCCAGGTACATGCTTAGCTTCTCATTTCAATTCAAGATAAATTTGTACAGATATTTCCGGACATATCAATGTATACATGTAGCTATAATAGTCGATGTAATTCTACATGATTTTCATCACCATCTGCAGAAATTCTGCAGAAGTTTCAGTTTGAATCAAAGAGTAATACATTAGATCTATATGGATACAGTATTTCGATGACTTGTGATCATTCTATTTTCAGTTCCGTGTTACCCTGTGAAAGGCATCATCTGTAGTGGAAATAAACACACAGGGAGCAGTGTGGGTTTCTATCGCGATGTACCCTGCCTATGGACGTGAGTATGCACTGGTTACCTTTATGTACCTTTCTTGAACTCCTCCTTAGTACACAGGACTGTCGCAGTCCCTTTCATGACGCCCTCACGCCCCTTACGTCACGTGACCTATCTGTGGCCGCAGGATAAAGATCTCATGTCCTTCTTTGCAAAGAGTGGGGGGTTACCCCGGGGGCATGGCTTCACTCACGTCCTGAATATACAGCCAACCAACCAATCAAAGAAGAGAGGAGCCATATCTCCGGGAGCAACCTTCTAATCTTTGCCAAGACAGACATGGGATCATTATCCTGCACAAAGGTTGTCCCCTGGCTTGAACCACGCACCGGCCACTTGGCTGACCTAGCAAAGCCTCCTGAGCAATAGCCGAATGCGCTACATGTACCTACTGGGCCACAGGGAGACGCCCGCCCACGTGGTTGAGTACCCTACTGCTCGGTATCCCTGCATGTCATTCCTGTCTCTGTAGAATGTCTGAGACTCCCATTGGCCAATCCCTTTGTCCGCTTTAAGAATTTAACAACGATACTATGATTTGTTTTTGTTGTGTTGGCCATGCACCTTTTAATAGCATACAAAGATGGTTTGTTCTATGAAGTAATGTTGGTCGGCATTATTTTGTTTAATGTACATGTTTGAATCTATGGTATGAATATCCTACTCAAGGGACCTGTGTCCGTTTCCTAGAATAATAACTTAATAACAAATTCCAGAAATGGGTCTTAAATCTTAAATCTGCCAGTGTTATTATTGTTTAATTCCATGTTTGATGACGTCAGGAACGGGAAGCGGTTTGACGTGGCGCTTCTCCTCTCTGTGTTCCTCGGCTGGTTGGGGATCGACAGGTTTTACCTGGGCTACCCCGCCCTCGGTGAGTAGGGAATACAGGCCGTATCCATTCTGGTGCCCTAACCCAGGATCGACAGATTTTACCTGGGCTACCCCGCCCTCGGTGAGTAGGGAATACAGGCCGTATCCATTCTGGTGCCCTAACCCAGGATCGACAGATTTTACCTGGGCTACCCCGCCCTCGGTGAGTAGGGAGTACAGGCCGTACCCATTCTGGTGCCCTAACCCAGGATCGACAGGTTTTACCTGGGCTACCCCGCCCTCGGTGAGTAGGGAATACAGGCCGGATCCATTCTGGTGCCCTAACCCAGGATCGACAGATTTTACCTGGGCTACCCCGCCCTCGGTGAGTAGGGAATACAGGCCGTATCTATTCTGGTGCCCTAACCCAGGATCGACAGATTTTACCTGGGCTACCCCGCCCTCGGTGAGTAGGGAATACAGGCCGTATCCATTCTGGTGCCCTAACCCAGGATCGACAGATTTTACCTGGGCTACCCCGCCCTCGGTGAGTAGGGAATACAGGCCGTATCCATTCTGGTGCCCTAACCCAGGATCGACAGATTTTACCTGGGCTACCCCGCCCTCGGTGAGTAGGGAATACAGGCCGTATCCATTCTGGTGCCCTAACCCAGGATCGACAGATTTTACCTGGGCTACCCCGCCCTCGGTGAGTAGGGAATACAGGCCGTATCCATTCTGGTGCCCTAACCCAGGATCGACAGATTTTACCTGGGCTACCCCGCCCTCGGTGAGTAGGGAATACAGGCCGTATCCATTCTGGTGCCCTAACCCAGGATCGACAGATTTTACCTGGGCTACCCCGCCCTCGGTGAGTAGGGAATACAGGCCGTATCCATTCTGGTGCCCTAACCCAGGATCGACAGATTTTACCTGGGCTACCCCGCCCTCGGTGAGTAGGGAATACAGGCCGTATCCATTCTGGTGCCCTAACCCAGGATCGACAGATTTTACCTGGGCTACCCCGCCCTCGGTGAGTAGGGAATACAGGCCGTATCCATTCTGGTGCCCTAACCCAGGATCGACAGATTTTACCTGGGCTACCCCGCCCTCGGTGAGTAGGGAATACAGGCCGTATTCATTCTGGTGCCCTAACCCAGGATCGACAGATTTTACCTGGGCTACCCAGCCCTCGGTGAGTAGGGAATACAGGCCGTATCCATTCTGGTGCCCTAACCCAGGATCGACAGATTTTACCTGGGCTACCCCGCCCTCGGTGAGTAGGGAATACAGGCCGTATCCATTCTGGTGCCCTAACCCAGGATCGACAGATTTTACCTGGGCTACCCCGCCCTCGGTGAGTAGGGAATACAGGCCGTACCCATTCTGGTGCCCTAACCCAGGATCGACAGGTTTTACCTGGGCTACCCCGCCCTCGGTGAGTAGGGAGTACAGGCCGTACCCATTCTGGTGCCCTAACCCAGGATCGACAGGTTTTACCTGGGCTACCCCGCCCTCGCTGAGTAGAGAATACAGGCCGTACCCATTCTGGTGCCCTAACCCAGGATCGACAGGTTTTACCTGGGCTACCCCGCCCTCGGTGAGTAGGGAATACAGGCCGTATCCATTCTGGTGCCCTAACCCAGGATCGACAGATTTTACCTGGGCTACCCCGCCCTCGGTGAGTAGGGAATACAGGCCGTATCCATTCTGGTGCCCTAACCCAGGATCGACAGATTTTACCTGGGCTACCCCGCCCTCGGTGAGTAGGGAATACAGGCCGTATCCATTCTGGTGCCCTAACCCAGGATCGACAGATTTTACCTGGGCTACCCCGCCCTCGGTGAGTAGGGAGTACAGGCCGTACCCATTCTGGTGCCCTAACCCAGGATCGACAGGTTTTACCTGGGCTACCCCGCCCTCGCTGAGTAGAGAATACAGGCCGTACCCATTCTGGTGCCCTAACCCAGGATCGACAGGTTTTACCTGGACTACCCCGCCCTCGGTGAGGAGGGTTTAGCCAAGGCAAGCCGTCCACCCTCTCTCTTTAGGGGCAAACGCGGCTTTCTTGATGTATCTCATGGAGGATGGAGGCACTTAATAACTAAGGAGGAAAAGGGGACGACCGAGCTTTTTGCAAACACGATATGAAGGTTTTCAATATCGAGTATCGTACGTGACAATCTACCATGACCCGTAAGAGAGCGCCCCAGACTGGGATTCCAGACCAATCCATCACAGAATATATCGCACTTTATTCATATATCTGTATTAATGGAAAGAATAACATCATGACAAAGCGGATCGTTCGATCGTAACATGTTCCATCACTGTTTAGGTATATAACCGATGTTTTATTGCAGGTTTGGTGAAGCTTTGTACGTTTGGCTTCATGCTGCTTTGGCACCTGGTCGATATTCTCCTGATAGCAATACAGGTAAGACTCTCACTCATGTCCAGCCAGTCACAGTGTGTGATGGACAACAGTGTGTGATGGACAACAAACAGTGTGTAATGGACAACAAACAGTGTGTAATGGACAACAGTGTGTGATTCACAACAAACAGTGTGTGATTCACAACAAACAGTGTGTAATGGACAACAGTGTGTCACGGACAAAACGGTGAAATGGACTAAAATGTGTAATGGGCAGCAGTTTCTGATGGACTACAATGTGTATATAGCAACAGTGTAATGGACAACTGTGTAATGGACTATAATGTGTATTGGGCAACAGAGTGTGATGGTCAACAGTGTGTAATGAATTATAATGTGTCATGGACAACACGGTGAAATGGACTATAATATGTAGGTGGACTGTTTCAGGTGGTTGGCCGGGCAGACAGCTCTTTGCGGGTAGCGTTATGACAGTGTTATTCACTGTTTCAGGTGGTTGGCCGGACAGACAACTCTTTGTGGAGGTCGTTATGACAGTCTTATTCTCTGTTTCAGGTGGTTGGCCGGGCAGACAACTCTTTGTGCAGGTCGTTATGACAGTCGTATTCACTGTTTCAGGTGGTTGGCCGGGCAGACAACTCTTTGTGGAGGTCGTTATGACAGTCTTATTCTCTGTTTCAGGTGGTTGGCCGGGCAGACAACTCTTTGTGCAGGTCGTTATGACAGTCGTATTCACTGTTTCAGGTGGTTGGCCGGGCAGACAACTCTTTGTGCAGGTCGTTATGACAGTCTTATTCTCTGTTTCAGGTGGTTGGCCGGGCAGACAACTCTTTGTGGAGGTCGTTATGACAGTCTTATTCTCTGTTTCAGGTGGTTGGCCGGGCAGACAACTCTTTGTGCAGGTCGTTATGACAGTCTTATTCTCTGTTTCAGGTGGTTGGCCGGGCAGACAACTCTTTGTGGAGGTCGTTATGACAGTCTTATTCTCTGTTTCAGGTGGTTGGCCGGGCAGACAACTCTTTGTGGAGGTCGTTATGACAGTCTTATTCTCTGTTTCAGGTGGTTGGCCGGGCAGACAACTCTTTGTGGAGGTCGTTATGACAGTCTTATTCTCTGTTTCAGGTGGTTGGCCGGGCAGACAACTCTTTGTGGAGGTCGTTATGACAGTCGTATTCACTGTTTCAGGTGGTTGGCCGGGCAGACAACTCTTTGTGCAGGTCGTTATGACAGTCTTATTCTCTGTTTCAGGTGGTTGGCCGGGCAGACAACTCTTTGTGGAGGTCGTTATGACAGTCTTATTCTCTGTTTCAGGTGGTTGGCCGGGCAGACAACTCTTTGTGCAGGTCGTTATGACAGTCTTATTCTCTGTTTCAGGTGGTTGGCCGGGCAGACAACTCTTTGTGCAGGTCGTTATGACAGTCGTATTCACTGTTTCAGGTGGTTGGCCGGGCAGACAACTCTTTGTGCAGGTCGTTATGACAGTCTTATTCTCTGTTTCAGGTGGTTGGCCGGGCAGACAACTCTTTGTGGAGGTCGTTATGACAGTCTTATTCTCTGTTTCAGGTGGTTGGCCGGGCAGACAACTCTTTGTGCAGGTCGTTATGACAGTCTTATTCTCTGTTTCAGGTGGTTGGCCGGGCAGACAACTCTTTGTGGAGGTCGTTATGACAGTCTTATTCTCTGTTTCAGGTGGTTGGCCGGGCAGACAACTCTTTGTGCAGGTCGTTATGACAGTCTTATTCTCTGTTTCAGGTGGTTGGCCGGGCAGACAACTCTTTGTGGAGGTCGTTATGACAGTCGTATTCACTGTTTCAGGTGTTTGGCCGGGCAGACAACTCTTTGTGCAGGTCGTTTTGACAGTCTTATTCACTGTTTCAGGTGGTTGGCCGGGCAGACAACTCTTTGTGCAGGTCGTTTTGACAGTCTTATTCACTGTTTCAGGTGGTTGGCCGGGCAGACAACTCTTTGTGGAGGTCGTTATGACAGTCTTATTCTCTGTTTCAGGTGGTTGGCCGGGCAGACAACTCTTTGTGAAGGTCGTTATGACAGTCTTATTCTCTGTTTCAGGTGGTTGGCCGGGCAGACAACTCTTTGTGCAGGTCGTTATGACAGTCGTATTCACTGTTTCAGGTGGTTGGCCGGGCAGACAACTCTTTGTGCAGGTCGTTATGACAGTCTTATTCTCTGTTTCAGGTGGTTGGCCGGGCAGACAACTCTTTGTGCAGGTCGTTATGACAGTCTTATTCTCTGTTTCAGGTGGTTGGCCGGGCAGACAACTCTTTGTGCAGGTCGTTATGACAGTCTTATTCTCTGTTTCAGGTGGTTGGCCGGGCAGACAACTCTTTGTGCAGGTCGTTATGACAGTCGTATTCACTGTTTCAGGTGTTTGGCCGGGCAGACAACTCTTTGTGCAGGTCGTTTTGACAGTCTTATTCACTGTTTCAGGTGGTTGGCCGGGCAGACAACTCTTTGTGCAGGTCGTTTTGACAGTCTTATTCACTGTTTCAGGTGGTTGGCCGGGCAGACAACTCTTTGTGGAGGTCGTTATGACAGTCTTATTCTCTGTTTCAGGTGGTTGGCCGGGCAGACAACTCTTTGTGCAGGTCGTTATGACAGTCGTATTCACTGTTTCAGGTGTTTGGCCGGGCAGACAACTCTTTGTGCAGGTCGTTATGACAGTCTTATTCACTGTTTCAGGTGGTTGGCCGGGCAGACAACTCTTTGTGCAGGTCGTATTGACAGTCTTATTCACTGTTTCAGGTGGTTGGCCCGGCAGACGGCTCGAACTACGTTGTGGATTACTACGGTGCTGGCGTTCAGCGGGTTTGCAGCGACAACCTTACGTACATTAAACCCCCGGACTATAACAGCTGACATGCGTTCCGTAACGAGGACCCTTGGTGGCCAGCGCCGTTCACGTAGTTCTGTGGCGAGACAGTCTGTCAGACATGAAACAGTACTTCTGCCTTGAGTCTGAATGTCGACGGAGTGCTTCTACCTTGAGTCTGAAGGTCGACGGAGCCCTTCTGTCCTCAGTCTGAAGGCATATCGAGCCCCTGTGTCTAACCAGAATGTCCCTGTGTCTAACTAGAAGACCACTGGGTCTAACCAGAAGGCACCTGGGCAGTGTGGGCCTGCAGTCGACACGAACATGAACTGTTATTGATGGACATGATTTATAGCATGAGCGCCTTTGTGTAAGCCATATATTGTGAACGCCATGGCGTGAGCGACATGGTGTAAGCGCCATGGTGTAAGCGATATAGTGTGAGCGCCATGGTGTAAGCGATATAGTGTGAGCGCCATGGTGTAAGCGATATAGTGTGAGTGCCATGGTGTAAGCGATATAGTGTGAGCGCCATGGTGTAAGCGATATAGAGTGAGCGCCATAGTGTAAGCAATATATTGTGAACGCCATGGTGTAAGAGATATATTGTGAGTGACATGGTTTAAGCGATATAGTGTGAGCGCCATGGTGTAAGCGATATGGTGCAAGCGATATAGTGTAAGCGACATAATGTGAGCGCCATGGCGTAAGCGATATAGAGTGAGCGCCATGGTGTAAGCGATATAGTGTGAACGCCATGATGTAAGCGATATAGTGTGAACACCATGATGTAAGCGATCTAGAGTGAGCGACATGGTGTAAGCGCCATGGTGCAAGCGATATAGTGTGAGCACTATGGTATAAGCGATATAGTGTGAGCGCCATGGCGTAAGCGACATAATGTGAGCGCCATGGTGTAAACGATATGTGAGCGATATAGTGTGAGCGCCATGGTGCAAGCGATACAGAGTGAGCGCCATGGTGTAAGCTATATATTGTAAACGCCATGGTGTAAGCGATATAGTGTGAGCGCCATGGTGTAAGCAATAGAGTGTGAGCGCCATAGTATAAGCGATATAGTGTGAGCGCCATGGTGTAAGCGATATGTGAGCGCCATGGTGTAAGCGATATAGTGTAAGCGCCATGGTGTAAGCGACATGGTGTAAGCGCCATGATGCAAGCGATATAGTGTGAGCACTATGGTATAAGCGATATAGTGTGAGCGCCATGGCGTAAGCGACATAATGTGAGCGCCATGGTGTAAACGATATGTGAGCGATATAGTGTGAGCGCCATGGTGCAAGCGATACAGAGTGAGCGCCATGGTGTAAGCGATATAGTGTGAGCGCCTTGGTGTAAGCGATATAGTGTGAGCGTCATGGTGCAAGCGATATAGTGTGAGCGCCATAGTATAAGCGATATAGTGTGAGCGCCATGGTGTAAGCGATATAGTGTGAGCGCCTTGGTGTAAGCTATATATTGTGAACGCCATGGTGTAAGCTATATATTGTGAACGCCATGGTGTAAGCGATATATTGTGAACGCCATGGTGTAAGCGATATAGTGTGAGCGCCATGGTGCAAGCGATATAGTGTGAGCACCATGGTGTAAGCTATATACTGTGAACGCCATAGTGTAAGCGATATAGTGTGAGCGCCATGGTGTAAGCTATATATTGTGAACGCCATGGTGTAAGCGATATAGTGTGAGCGCCATGGTGTAAGCGACATAATGTGAGCGCCATGGTGTAAGCGACATAATGTGAGCGCCATGGTGTAAACGATATGTGAGCGATATAGTGTAAGCGCCTTGGTGCAAGCGATATAGTGTGAGCGCCGTGGTGCAAGCGATATAGTGTGAGCGCCATGGTGCAAGCTATATATTGTGAACGCCATGGTGTAAGCGATATAGTGTGAGCGCCATGGTGCAAGCGATATAGTGTGATCGCCATAGTGTAAGCGATATAGTGTGAGCGCCATGGTGTAAGCGATATGTGAGCGCCATGGTATAAGCGATATGGTGTGAACGCCATGGTGTAAGCAATAGAGTGTGAGCGCCATAGTATAAGCGATATAGTGTGAGCGCCATGGTGTAAGCGATATGTGAGCGCCATGGTGCAAGCGATATAGTGTGAGCGCCATGGTAACTAACGGGTTGCGATGCGTTGTGTGATGAACTGAATGTATGTGTCGTACTTCTTGTGTAAATAAAGTCAGCCATTTGTATACAGGTGTTTTTTCGCTAGTTTTTTTGAAATTCAATACGAACCAAACTGAGATAAGACGGGGAATGTTGTTTCTTTGTATCATGTTCATGTTTCAAAACTAGGATCAAGTCACTCGGTTTATTATCGCCAACTTGGTGGAGTGGATGCTTTGTGCCAGCGCCGCTGTTTGGTTATACATGTAGAAACTTAAACTTGTTTTTATATATACGGGTAACCATGGGTCGTTGAAGCATACCTTTAATGTAAGGACGATGTTTATAAACTTGCTATAATTCCTCAAGAAATGCATTCTTATCTCTGATATTCGTTGGTTTAGCATAATTCAATTTAAAGCGGGTGTCCAACCTAATCTTATCGCAATCTGCACCGAAAGTTAACAGCTTAAAATTAAGTCGACGAGTGGTAACGCTTCGTTTCGGCCCACTGGTAAGGAGAAAAAATTAAGGCAATTCGCCCCATCAATGTCTTGCAGTGCGCCATTTTGCTGGAGAAAGTGACGTATATTGTGACCCTTCATGTGGCGCCGCCTTAAGTTCTACCTGGAAGTTATCTCGCGGAGGGAAATCTTTACGGTGGAGCTACCCTTCAGGGGAAACGCGTGAAACGAGAGGTAAGGGGCGCGATTTACGGATGCATTGCGCCAATTCCAAACCGCGCAGTAGCCCATGATCTTAGTGTTTCATGGAAAAATTGCATCCAAACATATTGATATGTCTCTTGTGACGATTGTCTCCGTAAAGAAGCCATGATTGCAGTTGCTATGATTGGATTAGCAATGATCACGCGCTCTTGTTTGGCTTACACAGTTGGCGTCATTTCCGGTTTGAATATAATTAGAGTATCGCCTCTTGATTGGTCAATCGCGGACACACCTCCAAAAAGGGCTAAGCGGCGGTTACTTCTAAACTTTATTGTGAGCTACAGACAGGAGAGAAAATGCTGTAATTTGGAGAAATTGGGTCTTAAATGTTTCGGCAAAGCAGCGTTAGAGGCCAGGCTGGCGTCTTCCTTTAAATTAAACGAATGAGCGTATAATCCGGCTGTGCACGTTAACTCTTAATATTGCCATTGTGGTGACGTCACGCATAGCCGGGATGGGTTGTGGGTAAGGACAAGATGGCTGCCATGTTTGATACGTTGCTCATACAGGTGACAAAGGGAATATGAACTGGTTAATTGGCCGGCCATATGGTTGAGACAGAACAGCTGAATCCTATAATTAACATCAGGCCAGTCGTATATGCTTGACGAAGCGGAAATAAGTCAGTAAATCACCTACAACTTAAATTTTCCTGTGGCTATCTCTATTTAGTCCGGGTAATAGATAATGATTATAAATAAATATACAAACTACAAAGACAATTTTTGTTATTCAAATATATTTGTTAGAAGGAAAAACACAAATACTACCGATGAGAGCGAAGGGTACATCATCTCAGTCTGCACGTCGTCCAACGTAGGAGGTATTTTCTCACCTGTGTGGGTCGATCCAACAGTTACCAAAGTTGACGTTTTTATAACTTTATGTTTTCATTGACCTGTAGAGCTGACAGTGGACTGCTGGTCCAACTGACTGTTGAATGGAATGTGTTACCGACTTAACAGATATGTACGATGTGATCTCGTAGCGAATAAGTATAATAATACATCTAAGCGTGGGTGACGTTCCGTTAATACACGGTCAAGGTATTTATGGCGCCGTTTGTCTTCGCTCTTCTAATCCTCATAGAAAGTAACTTCATGCTGCAAGAAAAACAAGAGAATACAAATGTCAGATAAAAAATGTTAAAACCTAAAAGTTGTTTACGCAGATTTTTGTTACTGCATCACGAAATTTTAAAACAAAGTTTGTTTTAAAGCCACAGTTTGTCGACACACACTGTGGATATCGATTTGCAGAACTGTGCCTGTGGATATTACAAGAAAGCGCCAGAGGAGTTTCCATAGCTGAGTTCGTAATCATGCTGAACTGCAGATCAACAGGTCGTGGGTTCGAACCCTGGTAACGGCATCTGGGACAGGTTTCAAAACATTGCCCCGGGAGGTTTCTTGACCCACGTTGGTTTTCAAGTGGCTTAATACGCACACCAACGTTTTATGATCCTGTCACCGTTGGGCCTTTAACATGAGGAACTCACCCTGTGTCCCGCAGAACATAGGTTAGTACGTAGTACGCTCACCCTGAACTTGGCGGCCGACTCGGTCTGCACCTCGCGGACTCGGCCTCTTTCTTCACCCTTGAAGAACTCGACAACCTCGTATCTGGTGGCGGGCTGGAGGTTGGCAATGGTAACCAGGCCGTTTTCCCCGAACGCTTGTTTGTAAGTGGCTGCGGTGTTGTACGCGGTCCAAGTGTTCTGAGGATTCCGTAACAAATAATTTATCTATAGGTATATTTATAATATGTATATTCACAATATAGGTATAGATATAGGCATACGTACAGTAGGTATTTGGATAATATGTTTAATTATAGGTAACTAATTGGTAGCATATAAGACGAGATATCAGCATGTGTACCCCCAGCTTGAATTATCAAGTTACCCCCCCCGCCCCAGACATTCCTGTGTGCCCCCAGAGTTCGATGGGGGTGGGAATTTTGACCTGGTAGACCAGTGTTACCCCGGAGTATAACTCCCGGTACTTAACCTGGTAGATCAGACTTACCGAGCCTCTCTCCCGGTACTTGACCTGATAGACCAGGCTTACCGAGCCTCTCTCCCGGTACTTGACCTGGTACACCAGGCTTACCGAGCCTCTCCGTCGGTACTTGACCTGATAGACCAGACTTACCGAGCCTCTCTCCCGGTACTTGACCTGGTACACCAGGCTTACCGAGCCTCTCTGTCGGTACTTGACCTGGTAGACCAGACTTACCGAGCCTCTCTCTCGGTACTTGACCAGGTAGACCAGACTTACCGAGCCTCTCTCTCGGTACTTGACCTGGTAGACCAGACTTGCCGAGCCTCTCTCCCGGTCCTTGACCTGGTAGACCAGACTTACCGAGCCTCTCTCCCGGTACTTGACCTGGTAGACCAGACTTGCCGAGCCTCTCTCTCGGTACTTGACCTGGTAGACCAGACTTACCGAGCCTCTCTCCCGATACTTGACCTGATAGACCAGACTTACTGAGCCTCTCTGTCGGTATTTGACCTGGTAGATCAGACTTACCGAGCCTCTCTCCCGGTACTTGACCTGGTAGACCAGACTTACCGAGCCTCTCTCCCGGTACTTGACCTGGTAGACCAGACTTGCCGAGCCTCTCTCTCGGTACTTGACCAGGTAGACCAGACTTACCGAGCCTCTCTCCCGATACTTGACCTGATAGACCAGACTTACTGAGCCTCTCTGTCGGTATTTGACCTGGTAGATCAGACTTACCGAGCCTCTCTGTCGGTACTTGACCTGGTAGACCAGACTTACCGAGCCTCTCTCCCGGTACTTGACCTGATAGACCAGACTTACCGAGCCTCTCTCCCGGTACTTGACCTGGTAGACCAGACTTACTGAGCCTCTCTGTCGGTATTTGACCTGGTAGATCAGACTTACCGAGCCTCTCTGTCGGTACTTGACCTGGTAGACCAGACTTACCGAGCCTCTCTCCCGGTAATTGACCTGGTAGACCAGACTTACCGAGCCTCTCTCCCGGTACTTGACCTGATAGACCAGACTTACCGAGCCTCTCTCCCGGTACTTGACCTGGTAGACCAGACTTACTGAGCCTCTCTGTCGGTATTTGACCTGGTAGATCAGACTTACCGAGCCTCTCTGTCGGTACTTGACCTGGTAGACCAGACTTACCGAGCCTCTCTCCCGGTAATTGACCTGGTAGACCAGACTTACCGAGCCTCTCTCTCGGTACTTGACCTAGTAGATCAGACTTACCGAGCCTCTCTCCCGGTACTTGACCTGGTAGACCAGACTTACCGAGCCTCTCTCTCGGTACTTGACCTGGTAGACCAGACTTACCGAGCCTCTCTCCCGGTACTTGACCTGGTAGACCAGATTTACCGAGCCTCTCTGTCGGTACTTGACCTGGTAGACCAGACTTAAAGAGCCTCTCAGTCGGTACTTGACCTGGTAGACCAGACTTACCAAGCCGTTCTGTCGGCACTGGAACTGGTAGACCAGACTTACCGAGCCTTTCTGTCGGTACTTGACCTGGTAGGTGGCATCGGCCTTGTCATTCGTGTCTCGAATCACTTGGAATGAGATGGTTGTGGCGCCAATAATCATGGAGCCCCTGGCCGGGATATAGCGCGCGGTCTGCACCAGTCTGAAAATAGCCAATGGGAGGGGATGTCATCGCGTGACGTCACTATCAGAAATGACGTCACAGTGGGCATAATCCGTGGAATCAGTGGGCCGGGGTCTAAACTTTTAATTACTATTACAATTATGTTACTTCCTGCATTAGTCTACTCGTAGCAAGGTATAATTAATCGCATGATGATTGCGACCGTAAGCCACCTTTATGGGTCCAATGTCATAATAGTAAAATAAACCATTTACTTGTTAAAAAAACAAATAAGCCTATATTCTAGTTATAATAACCGTATTTGTGCAGCTTTATCCGGGAGGTTAGAACGTAAAGCAGGGTCAGATACGCTAGATAGGGGGGCCAGTTTCGAAAGATGGCCTAGCTTTTTAATCCAGAGTTACCCGGAGTAATCCCCTGGATCCGTCCTTGTAAAGTAACTTCAACCAACTCACTGTTCCTCATTTTGTCCTGGAACGAAAGAAAAAGAATCATATACGACAAGTTTTAAAATTATTCGCGATTTCGTACCGATATGTTAAGGCATACTTGACCCCAAAAATGGATTTCAATATTCCTTTTATATTTGAAATATAATTATCACTCCTGTCACGTTACATCACATTTGTTGCAGTTATTGTATGTACCCCATTTCATGGTGTGTCTATATTCTATATTATCACAACTTCGAGATTCCTGTGATAGGCTGTCAGACTCACTAAAACTCAGCCGCCATCCGACTGTTAAGATCTCCCCCACCCACCACACCCTTTGCTGGTATTTTTGATCCGGTCTTCCACATTCCACACGAGTTCGCACTTTATGCGTCACCCCCCTCCCAACACTACTTACCGTCGGCCAGGATCTCCCGTAGCTTCTGGAGCAGCTTCTCCTCCATTCCCAGGGACGCCGAGCTCGTTACGGCCACCAGGGCGGCCACGAAAATCGCTGTCACCAGAGGGCGCATCATGCTGAAGGAAATTATAATGAACTTGTTATTACGAGATACTGGGTGGCGCTAATAAACCACGTGGTGCCAAAAATAAATAAGACAGGGAAAGGGAGGACACAGGGTGCACGAGCCTCCCCCCTCCCCCAACACACTTTTCGCAGCGTAAAAACGCAAATTTCGTCCATTTTTGGCCGAATTTAGACGGTAAAATGGCGGGTGTCCCCCTATTTCCGACTTGTACCCCACTCTCCCCCCTTTGGTAGAATCCTGGTTCGGCCCACTCCGGATCTGCTAGTTTACGGTCATGTTACGGTTGTTTGGAACACTAAAGAACTGCGTCAGATACTAACGGTATCACTGCCCTCGTTACTGAACAACTGAACCGAGAAAGGCGAGATAACAGAAACTGTAATTATTATCTGTGTGTTCAGAGCCTGGGTTCAGATTTCCAGGGCGTTTACAACACAGACTCGACGAAGCACGGTACGCCAACACACCAACATGTAAAGACACCCCCCACTGCCCCCCCCCTCCCCCTACACACCAGCCTATATAATGACACAGCCACCCCCTCCCCCCCTCCCCCCCCTCCAACACACCAGGCCATGCTGACGATAAGGGTGTACGATCTTACAGACGCCCACCGCCTCACTCAGGCGCCGCCTCTCATTAGATAACATTTGCCCCCCACCCCCGTCCCGCGGGTAGCGTCGCTACGGGGCGCAGCCACTGGTAAAATCGTAGCCCCTGTTGATGCTGACACGCCCTACCCCAACACAGCAGGCTGCAATGCAAAGCAGAGACGCACGTTACGTCACGGATCCTGATCTAGCTTTCAGGGACTGTTCACAGAAAACCTCCTGTGAGGTTCGCCGAGGTGGAGGTGAGAATGAAGGGGTGAGGGTGAGGGGGTGAGCGGGGTGAGGGTGAGGGGTGAGCGGGGTGAGGGTGAGGGAGGCAGCATATATATACGGAAGAGAGATGGAGATAAAGGTGAAGGGGGGGGGGGCGGTGAGCGGGGGAGGGGTTAGATGTAACGGTGAGGGGTGAAGTTGCCATCGCAAGGATACATGACTGTCTTCCTGTCAGCACTTCTACTCCGTTGAAGCATTATACTTACATGCGCCATCTTAGATTTTTTTACATTTTAGAATCAGGACTCAAAGTATCTCAAAAATTATGATGCATATGTCTTATATCTCTTTGTAAAACAAACATTTCAACATAAAACTGCGCGGTCTATTTTTTTTGCGCGCGGACGTGATAGCGAGCCGCGGTCGACATCACACACAAAATACCGAAAGGCGAACAGGCGCGCAGGGATATAAAGCCGGCCACCAACTTCTGCTCCGGTGACCAAATTGCTTCTCTCCGGATAGCCCACAGGCTTTCAGGATTTAAATTTAAGACAGAATGTACTTATTTGACATGGAGAAGAGGTTGGTAATACAAAAAATTACGGAATGTATTGCTTTAAGTACTGATGTGAATGTCACATGAATCTTTACCCGAAACAATGGCCGCACCTACCGATTTCACCCGAATTTTTCTTTAATTTTTTGTTCACTGTTGGCCTTTGTTGTTTAGGCAGGCTGAGGTAAATATATCACCCTTTTTTCTCTTGCTTCGTGTGTTACCTGTGTAATTCGCTGGCCCCACCACCAAGAGCAACAAACAAAGCAGTTTGTGGAGCGTCAACCGATAGCTAGGTTCGGGCCGTCATTGTACCTTTGGAGACCCCAGCCAGCATGGCAACCATCTGCCAACCGTGAAACAACGTTGTCGGCAATGTTGGCTCAATGTCGGCAAAGAACATTGGGCCAACGAGTGGGTGCTCATTGGGGAATGATTGTTTCAACGTTGTCTGCCAACAATGGCCCAACCATCTGCCAACCTTGGGCCAACATTAGCTGCCAACGATGGCCCAACCATGGGCCAACAGTGGGCCAATGTGCGCCGCCGACGTTCTACCGATATTAATCCACTATTGAACCACTGCAAATGTTGTTCACTAATTTATTGACAAAAACCTTAAAAAGTGCAATACATGAAAAAATCGCTCGTGACCGCTCATATACAGGTGCATGGCCTCTCATAGAGGTGGTCGCTCGTAGATGCGGTCGCTTCCACTCATTCCTGATTCTTGCGTTTGCCAGCTGTCACGCTCTCGTCGCCCGCCATCCCGCTTCCCAGCAAATCGCAGCCACTTCTTCACCACCTCTGAATTTGTGGCGCAACTGGCAGTCGGGTTGCTGCGAGTACCCCCTGAATTAAATCAAAGTAGACTCAATGGCAAAGCTGTTTAAAATATCATGCTGGTCCGATAATATGCATGAATAGCATTTACCTATACTGGTATACTTAACACATGTTTTTTGTTAGCTTAATATTTCTGGAACCCTGTTAAAGGCAATACAGTGGTAGCCACATACAAACTAATGATACTGTTCATAATTTGCAGTTGGCAGGATTTTTTGACAGATCTGTCATATCACGTTGAATAGGTAACGCAAATGAGTTAAGTAGACAGTGGGAAAAGTGGAAATCCTTATCTTATCAGAAGAATACAGCCACACTTACCACACACCACCTGGCGTAAGTTTAGGCGAGGGAATGGCACTTTCCCACTCTTCCATTGCCAATGTATTTGCTTTGCCACACTGTTTGACAGCACTTAGTCCATCAAACGCTGCACTGCCTTGTCGAAAGTGGATACGCCCATCAAGGTGATGCTGCTAACCTAATTGGACATATGCAAAATAAAGAGTCAAACTGAAGATAAAATAGACATAAATTAAATTACACAAAGCAATACAAAAACATGGACAAACCTATGAGAACTGAAAATGCTGGTCTCTTATTCGTGCATACTTGACTAAAATTGGGTCAGTGGAAGCTTTTGGGGCAACGAAATGATGATGAATGAAATATGCCCCATATGGGGACCGTCCACTAAACCATGGATGCCTTGATCTCTAGTCCAGTACACTGACCAATAGATTAAGGGGGTTCTCTGAGACTTATATATAGCTGTGTTTTGTGTGGCCAGGCCTTAACAGCAAAAAACAGTAATCGTTAAATATTACAGCATACCGTTTTCCACATGGTCTCGTCATTAGCAAGGACCTCGTCCAATCTGTGTAGGGCGTCTACGGTCAGGATGGGGAAGGGCATTCCATCTGGCGGAGGGGTAGGCGTGCAAGTCATGATGAGATGCTGGCAAATTTTGCCAAGCATCACACCATTGTGCTCCTGCTGCTGTTGCACGCGCTCCAAAGCGTGCAGGAGGGCAATATCATACTCTGTCACTGTCAATGACATTTAAACAGACTGTAAAACAAACTGTGAACAGCATATTGTTATAGGTAACACTATAACCACTTGGCCTAACTAAATAAAATGATCTCTTAGTTCCACGAGAAAATGATTCATATCAACATAGAAGTTCAGAATGCATCGGCAGATATATGGTTCTGACCACCCACCCAGATACATGTTATCTATATTTGTCTACACCTTTCTTCTTTTGGACCAATAGGAATAATCCATTTATATTTTCCATAATTATGTGCCTTGTTTCATAAGAGGCGGATACATGATATAAATTGGCCATTTCCCAATTCAGAGTTATTTAATATTAAAATTCCCAGTTCACGATTAATGAAAATACTCGATCACTGCGGTCGGCTAATATCCCATTCCCAGTTCACGAAGAATTATTTTCCTCATTCCCAGTTCACAGTGAAATGAAAAGCCCATTCCCGAGGAACGGAAATATCCCTTGCCCCATCCCTAATAAGTTTAATGACATCAAAACCTTCAGCCAGGGGCAGGCTAGCTAGTTAAACACTGTGGTAAGATTAAATTAAATCGTTTGAAGTGCTATTCAAGCCTTCACCTGCCCATGGCTAAAGGTTTTGCACTGGTTTGACAGTGTTTGATTTTAAGAAAAAGAGCTCCAAAAGAGCTAGGCACTCGTGTGAGCGATAATGCAGGATAGGCCAGAAACTGCATACTCAGTGACCGTTTTCTTCCGCTGTACCATTATATTACAGTTCTAATTAAGTCAGTGCATAAATTACATAATCCGATACTATAAAACAGACCGACGAGACAATAATAATGCGCCAAATGAATCAAAATCTCAAAATTCACGATAACTTACAGTCACCTGGTCACTTGGAAGATTGCCGCATGAAAGTGTCGCTTCAAAAACTCGCTAGATGGCGCTGTGTTTTGCGCTAACGGCACTACGCTGGTACGTAGGCGCAATGTTGGGCCAGCATTCCATTGCCAACGGTTGGGTGCAGAGCGCAGATGACGGTCGGTATTACGTTGCGCCTATGTATACTAGCAAACGGTTGCGTTGCCTACCTAAAAACAACGTTGGGCCGATAATGCCATGCTGGCTGGGACACTGTTGGCCTCAGCGCACATGCACCTCATACACGCAATACATTAGCCACAGTGTCTATTGGGGTGGTCAAAGTTGTCGATATCTTCATAAACACTGCAATGGTAGCTAAATGCGGGGAAATGCGATGTTCGTGAGCAATACGTCCTGGAATTGATGACAGTTTGCTTGCCATATTAAAAATATTTAAGTTACGTACCCTCAGAGAAGGGGAGTTTGTATAGGACCTTTGTTCTCAATGTCAGTGACAAACATTTTTGTTTAAACTTCTTCCTCCCCCACAACATCTAATGGTCCTGACATGAAATGCATACAGCCCCTTCGTTCTGCGAAGAGCAATAGGTACAAAGCGCGACTGATTTGGTTGAAAAAGACGACTTGAATACAAATTTACCTGATTTAATTTAAATGAACTTTATAACAGCCGTCGATTACAGATGTATATGTTTGGCATTTTCAAATAGATGACTAATCACACTGTTGAACCACGCATGTTTACGAGTTCGGATTGCAAAAATATATTCCCTGAAGCCTAATTTATAATTGCACTAATTGTACATGGGTTTCGCACGACCTTGAAGACATTGATCAATAAACATACAAACGCCGACCCTCCATAGATTCTGTCCAACTCTGCGTCTGGTGTACTGAGTAACTGCAGGATATATTTAAATTGCCTGTCGGTATCTGGTGACCATATGATACTGCCAGAACACATTTCACCTTAAGAGGTCGTTATTACCACAAATTCGACTCAATCAGTGAAAAGAGGCCAAGCGCTGCGAAATCATGGCTCAACCCAACGGCCCTGTTACCACGGAGGTGGGGGGGTCGTGCTCCCAGATCACGAAGAATAAATTTCTTTATTCCCATGTCACGATGAGTTAAAAGCAGATCTCTCCGCAAGCAATGGAAGGGCGGATACACCAGACTAAATTGACGATGTCCCGATTCACGGTTATTTAATATTAAAATTCGCAGGTTCACGATTAATAAAAACCCTTGATCACGGCGGTCGGCTAATACACCATTCCCACTTCACGAAGAATTATTCCTCATTACCAGTTCACGGGAAAATGAAACGCCCAATCCCGAGGAACACAAATACCCCTTGCCCGCCCCCCCCCCCCCCCCCATGCAGTACACAGAAAGAGTTTTAACGCTCGCACGAAGGCATGTGTGCAACGTGTTGTTTCAGTGGCTGCGATGAATGTAGCCACAGAACCTGTACGTAAAGGCTTTGATGTGGTGTTGACGCCCGTTCAGGCAGCTAACGATGTGGCTGGAAGGAATGCTAAGTTGGTATAGCCTACACCCGCTGTTGTTCTGTAACACATAGATGGTAATGCAGCACTCGGTACACTCTCTTTATGGGACACGATTGCCCCCACAACCATGCAGAAGGTACAATCCTGCGTCAATCAGTACCCTAGGGCGCGGCGGTGGGAGGGGGGGGGGGGCGGAGGTCGTTGATTCTTGAAATGAAATACATTGTTCTCTGGAAAAGGTCCTCTATTGTATGATACAGCTGGGCATTCCTTGCCCGGACCGTTGTAGACGTGTTCTGAGGCAGTTTAGAGGTACATTTATGTCCCGGTTGGCGCGGTTTAAGATGTGGCTGCTTTTCGGTCTGTTGATATATTTCGATGTTATAATATGTGTTAAGTGTAAACGCATAGGATAAGCATATGTATTGACCTTGTGGTGTCATTCTTTGCCTGATGAATGCCACAGATGTTCACCGCACTACTCGGGCTATAGCAAAATAGCTAAACTGCCCTCTACAACCTCATATGCAGCGATTACAGCCTTAGCTGTCGGCAAAAGACGAAGGTTACAAGATAAAAACAGTTTTTCCGGGCAAACTACTTTTCGAGTTCAACCTAGGGCATTAGTGTGAAATTGAAAAACAGGCCCTGCCAAAAATGTCCTTAAAAGTTTGTAAAGAATTCTATAGAAATTCTATGGAGCATGCAGTGTTCTATAGATGTCTATATAGCGTCTCTATAGGACACTAGAATTCTACAGAATTTATATAGAAAGCTACTCTATTGCATTTGCTTAGACATATAAATAAGTCTCCATAGGACATAATCTATAAAATCTCTATATTAGCTTATATCAAAGTCTAAGATTTGCAGCGTTAAAGGTCTATACTTTCTTATCTATATTTTCATATAAAAGGCTTTCTTCTACATTATCTCGTTCAATAGAATCCTAGCAGAACCAATGTTCTATAGATATAGCCTCTACAGATGTCTGAAAATAAAAGTGTTAAATTCCTCGTTTCTTACCTTTATTGTCATATAAACGTCTGTTTTAATCTACTTTTCCTCTGTTTGCATCTGTGCAACATTTTGAAATTCACCATAGCAATGTTTTTCAAATATTCGTTTGGAATGATTTTTTGAGAGCAGAACTGTGAAACAATGCAGTATAGGCATGTACATGTTTAACCTTCTTCTGAGGGTCATGCATGCCCGCCCCTTCGCCCCCCCACCCATAGTGCTTCTTTCGCACACACTTAATTACCGCTGACATTTTAAGTTTGTTTACTTTACAAGAACTACCCAAGCAAATCACAAGACATAAACATAAACACCCTGTCAAAACAGGATAAATAAATGAGTAAAATGTTATTCAAGAGGTGATTATTTCCGTCTGATGAATTCCAGTTCGGAACCTCTCATTATTATGACGAAAATTGAAATTTTCAATTTTCGGCATATGTCGGTTGGTCGTGTTTGTGTGTATGTATGTATGTATGTATGTATGTATGTATGTATGTATGTATGTATGTATGTATGTATGTATGTATGTATGTATGTATGTATGTCCCACTCGAAAACGGGAAGTCTCTTTGTGGCCTAACTGCTACATGTATCGTTTCGCAATCTTTAACATCTTATAGCCAGCTAATAGGGCTACAACATTCTCGTCACGCAGGTCGAAAGGTCAAAGGTCAAGGTCACAGCAATTTTTTGAAAAAATAACTAAAAACGCTCATATCTCCGTTAATATTAAAGCCAGAGATCTCAAATTAGTTTCAGAATGTGCCCCTCTTTCAGGTGCAGTTTTCGGCTATTGTTCACTTTTTGATGCGTAATACTCATTTTCGAGGAAAACGAGGTCATAGGTTTTGCGGAAAACGCACTAAATGACCTCTGTCAGTTTTTTCGCTTTTTGGCAAAGTTGCCTTCAAGCTATCGCTATGATGTTCAAATATGTCATAGAAATATGAATGGTCATGACTTGTGTTGAATCTTCGAGATTTCTGATACGTCACGTGACGTCACCATGACGTCACTTTTGGTACTTACAAAAAATCATCAAAAATCAGAAAAAAATCACAAAAATGCAAGAGTAGCATTATGTTGTAGAAAAAGTAGTTCCTCGTATAGCTACAAACTAAAAACAATAAGTTCCTATCTTACTTCCGGTTCCAGGGCCGGGGGAATTTCTCTATGGGACTTCCCATGTTAAAAGGGCTGTATCTTTAGGCTGGGAAAAAATGTTTTGTCGCGTATGTCGCAAGTGCCTCCAGCAAACAACACCGGGATTTTTGTCTTAGTTAAACATGATACCTAGTAGCAACAGTGCTTATCATATGCAATTGGCAAAAAAAGTGACGTCACAGGATTTTTTCGAAAATTGGCCTATGGTAAAAGATACGGCTTTTTGGTGTTAGCAGAGGCTCCCACGGGCGTCCTATTCAAGCCATCGCTCAATGCTTACAGCTGTGGATGAATAATACTAAGCTGAGTCACAATCTGTCAACATGGTGACATAGCATTATTACTTTTCGGTATATAGTCGAAATCGTTTAACATGGGATCCTATGGGGAAAAATGAACTTGATCGAATATGACCTACTTTCGCTCAAGCTATTTCAGTCTCCTTCGCCACACAGTGCGGTAATATCATCTTAAAGCAAGTTATATGAAAAACACGGCGATCTCTGTATTACTTTTTGTTTCCATGGCAACGAAGCCACTGGCCCAATGATAAACATATAAATTCTGGCATGTTAAAGAAAAATCGTCAGAAATCAGATACAAATGCTAAAATTGCAATCTTTTCGCCAACTAGTTACCAATAAGCATCTTCAGATCACTTAGTGCTTTAATCCGGCGGATGTTGTCTAGTTATGGCGCTAGAGCGCTCCGAAGTGGGACGACACCTTTGCGGGGCCGCCAATGATGAGTGAATGGAGATTGTGTCCATCTTGAAAAAATCGTCAAAAATCAGGAAAACAAGGTAGAGCTGTGATGTTGATGTCAAATGGTAGGGAACATTGATGGTCAAAAAAATAGTGAAAGAAACAAATTAGTTGCAATATCACTTCGCTTACAGTGTTCTTTGTTCTTGTCGTCGGTCTCCGTGTTTCCGAAATGATAAGCTAATGCAATTTTTGACCATTTCGCCAAGCCATAGCTGAAGGACTAATCTTTCTATCGCCTAGCTCTTTAATCGAATAAGTTGTGGCAGTAAAGGTTGGCATATTGCTGCTTGGACGTTGTCGTGCGTCACGTCATAACGTCACCGTGACGTCATGACGTCACATATCTTACGTAGGCTATTACTCAGCTGTTACAAGGTATGGCGACTTTCGGGTTGCTTGACGTTGCAGGTCGTGTTCATGGACAGTTTGTGCCGTGTGTAACTTTTTAGGCGCAGGGGATAAGTATGCGTCAAAAATGACGTCATAGCTAACGTGCTCCTACGAAATGTTAGGTTTGCTTTATTTTCAGCCACTTTGGCAATAGCTGTCATAACCCGAGTTGATAAGTAGGTAATTAAAAAAATAGAAGCCATCTTGAGCATTTTCGCGCACGTGAAATGACGTCATGTCTCGTTAAGACGAAAATTTTCAATTTTCGTCTTATGTCGGTGTGTTCGGTTTGTCTGTCTGCGTGTCTGTCGGTTTGTAACGTAAGACATTATCTTTCGAATGCCTTAAGATATCGACTTCCAAATTCACAGAAAGATGCGGAATGGCAATTGTCAGGCTAAGTTTGTAGATGGGCCATGTAGGTCAAAGGTCAAGGTCACAGGAATTTGTTGAAATTCGCTTAACCATTGAAAGATAGAACCAAAAAACGGGAACATCGCTATAACGTTCGCAGTTTCCATTCAATCATGCTGCAAATTATTTCACGTATTGGGCCCATTAGTACCTTCTATATCGTTTTTCATTTGTGCAAATCTCCCGAATAGTTTTCCTGCTAAAAATTCCCAAAGTTTAACATGGGACCCTATGAGAGCATTTTGGCGGGAATCAGGCCTCCTTAATTTCTCCATGAAGGGTACATGTCAGACAAACCACACCTTGCGTGAGATATGACATTAGTATTTGGGCGTAAAATATTATATTGACCAAGGTCACGCTTCCAAGGTCAAGGTCACCTCAAGGTCAAGGTTACGAAACATGTTTTCCCGCGTAACTTTGTTAATATTTATTTTTCGAGTTATTGGATGATCAATTTTGACATTGCAGACAGTGCAAAAAAATCGCTGTGACTACATAAATGCACGTAGATGACTCATATGTGGTGGAATATGCCCCCATATTACTGACATCATGTATGCCAAATGCCATCGAAATACCAGTAGTTTCGACGCTGACAAATAATCACACTTTAACATTGCCAAGCCCATTATAAAGCCTCGATACGGCTTGGCAGGGACATTCGGTCCGCCACCCAGATAGACTATGCCAAGAATTACGGCGATCGAACTGGCAGTATTCGTCCTGAATATTTCTCGCTATCGCTATTAAATTTTACGTAGGAACAATAGTTTTCACGCGACAGGCTCTGGAAATTTCAAAATTTTCCACAACTATTTTTTCCTTTAAATCTCCATGCGATTGACACGAGACTTTGAAGGGACATGAAGGGTTCCACTCAAGTACCCTATATCAAAAATTATCCCGATCGGACAGTTACTTTTTGTTTCCATGGCAACGCAAAAATTGCCCAATGGTAAAAGATAGGACATTTTTGAAATTTACTAGGAGCTCAAAACATAGACATCTATAAGCCACGTGACTTATCTTTGACACAACGATTACTTAAGGTCGTATCTTTAAATTGGTTATATTTCAGCAATCTGGGTCAAGGTTCAAGGTCGTGACCTTGACTATTGTAAATGTCGAGTGCTCGGTTGTAGCTCGAAAACTAAATAACACCTGAGCACCAAACTTACCCTGGCGGATAGGGGTGACGTAGCTTATGTCAAATCCAATCTCAGCTCGAACCCGGAGTGAGAAACGTAACGGTGCCAGAGCGCCTGGAAGTTGGGGGTTCGAACCCGACTTTTCTCGGCGGGCCGACGCCCCCAAGCCCGTCACGGTCTGCCTCCCCCCAAAAAACATTCATTTTCACCCCTTTGTGCTGGGGTCATTAATTATAGGGCGCGGACGGCAAAAGTCGGACGACGGTTTGTGGTGAGGTATGTCAGTCAATGAAATAGGCGCCTGGAGCGATAGACGTAATAAATAAAGCTTTCGTAGCTCGGCGGGCCGACGCCCCCAAGCCGTCAGGGTCTGCCTCCACCCAAAAAACATTCTTTTTCACCCCTTTTGTGCTGGTGCCATAAATTATAGGGCGCGGACGGCAAACGGCGGGCGACGATTTGTGGTGAGGTGGGGGTAAGAGGTACCTTATCGCTAATAATATATGTAGCGAACCTATCGGCCATGCATGTTGTCGCCGCACTTTCTGCGTATAAAGTTTCTCATATCGGGTCATCAACAACACTGAGTCATGTATAGTACAAAGTCAGACAAATAAATAAACAAGACCAGGAATTTATATTACCCTTTTTACAGGGTCGCTATGGTGTAAATATTCTTCAGGCGTACTCACACAACCTATTTGGACATAAGGTTTTTCTGTCATGGCTGTCCCCATCCCCCTCACACGTCTCGCCATAATGATCCTATCGTGTATCACGTGTCTGTATGACGTATATCGTGTCTCGTATCATGTTTTATCACATCCTCGACGGGCCGACGCCCTCAAGCCGTCTCAGATTAGGGTTGCCTGCCCGAAGAACACGAGCAGCCAACCGCCCCTTCAACACCGGGTGCCAATTGATGCCGGAC